>VDFB02193867.1:762949801-762980658 GCA_007258455.2 Sequoia sempervirens | reverse complement strand
GGTGAATGATGACTCCTATCAACTGGATAATAGATCCATCACGTAGCTAGAAGAATTCCACAAACAATGATTGTATGTAAGGCATCTGAAAGTTGAGTTGAGGACCTCAAAAGCAAGGGTGCCCCTAGCCTGCAATAGCGCAATTACTGTTTTGAGAATGATTTTGCAACTTGCAACTTTCAACACAAACGTTCTACTTTGACCCTCGACACCGGGAGTTGGAGTGCTCTGATGTGAGCACCGTTGATCTCAGTGCGAAGTTGGAACTTAGAAGCGATGTTCCTGGAAGTGACAAAGTGAGAAAACTGCTTCTAAGACCTCCAGTAGAAGGGCACCTTTTTCAAGGGAGTATGTAATTTCCATACTTAGCCATTTTTTTGCTTGTTTACATTCTTTTGTAATTTCCACTGATCCTTCATTCACAGGCGTTTGACAAATCCTGAGGGCTGACGGTTAGACTTGCTAAATAGCTAGGAGGATTCCACACAAGCCTCGTGAAGATGACGACGGCTAAAAACCTTATCTAGCTGGCCAAAAGACTGGGCGCCCTTGGCTTATAGAGGTACAGGTTGACATTTTCACATTTATCCACCCTCTATTTTACGTGCTCGCTGGAACCACTGTCACGGTCACTCAGCACATCTAACGATCTAGTGAACAAGTGCATTGCAGAGTTGGGCTGAATCAGAAAAGATTCCTTGAAACGGAAACTGCAAATTCAAACATTTGAGGGGTCTAAATCAAGGGCGCCCCTGGGCTATAGGGGCACAAAACTACAATTTTGACAGCCCTCGTGATGTGTAACCTCTTCGTACCTTCTGCTTCTGCCTTCAATTGCTGGAGTTCTACAACTCAGATGATTTCGCTTGATAGCTTTCCAAAAAGCTGACTGAATTCCAAAGAGATTGAATATATTTGCAACCAAAAAACATTGAATTTGAGCCTTCAAATTGAAGGGCGCCCCTAAGCTACAGGGGCGCAGATTTACTTTCTGCAGATTTACTTTCTGCAAGATATTTTCCTCCATTTTGCGCTCTGTAAACACCATTCTGGCTGCTGAGTTGACCACGTAGAAGCATTACTGCTGTTGACGTGTGTACGTGACTGTATTTCACCACTGTCACATGTACGAACACTGTAAAGTTGATTTGCATGTTGATTGCACAAGTGTCTCCCACATTACCAAGCGAAAAGTTCCTAGACTTGCAATGTTTTTTGCACTTTTTGCCATTTGAAAATCCCCTCGGTCGTGAAGCATCTTTTTTAGCATCTTTCATCATAGAATGTTCTTCTTTGAGTTTCAGGCTTAGATTTTGACACCTGGTACTAGCCAACTGCCATTGACGATCTTAGAGATGCTAACTTTCCTGCCAAAAAAGTGAAAATTACCCACCAGGCTTAAACTGACTTTTAACTGAAATTGACTTCATCACTGTGATCGTGATGTGAAATAAGCGAATCAAAATTAATTTCAGCCAATTTTGACAAGTTTCAATTTTTAGGGTTTCATGACGTGAAACAGGGGTACAAAAACCCTAATTTTCAAATTTTTTCCAAATTTCACTATTATCTTTCCGACACCAAATTGACTCAAAATACATACTTGATTTGCCCAAAAACTGTGTTTTGACATCATTTTAAACAAGGTTTAGACTCTTTTAAGCAAAATGCCTTAATGAAGCAAAAAAATTGGTTTGGGTACAACAATATGTATATACATTTAACAACAAACCATACCCAATGTCTCCAAAAAGCTAGCATTTCTTGATGCTGCACCAATTACCTACTTGTTTATGTATGTATGTATCATGTATGTATATATACATATACGTATAACATATATACATACATAAATACATACATATACATATATACATACAACCATACCCAATGTCTCCAAAAAGCTGGCATTTCCTATTACTCCACCAATTACCTAATTGTTTCTTGTTAACTTACATAAAAAACGTTTAAAAAAATTACTGTTTTCTTTGTCCTTTTTAGGGAACCCTTGGGTTCCCCTGGGTTCAACTGGGTTTGGCCTAGGTTTTCCCAGGGTTCTTCCCGGGCACCTCAGGTTCCTTGGAAGGACCTTGGGAGAATCTAAAGAAGGACCAACAAAGAATCAGGACCAAAACCGTACCCACACGGGTATAGGGGGCAAAATAGAAGAACCTGGTAACAGAGATTTTTGTTCTTGTTTGGCCCATATAAATGTTGAATCGCCTCTTTGGCCTTATCCATGCCTCATATAGATACCCCATGGGATTTTGATCCCCATCCACCAATCGTAGAATCCTAAGCAATGATTCTGACACCTAAATATCAAAACTTAATAAAATCAACAAATTATAATATTGGAAAATAAAAAAATAAATAGAAATCAAAGTTTGAAAACTTACATTGATGATCTTCTCTATGACTTTGGAAAATCTATCATAAAAAATGGTCTTCACAATCGTCTTTGCTTCAACCTTTCCGCAATAAGGACTCTCCAATCATCTTTCACTCACAAAAGTGCGCTTAAGGTTGGGCATTGTAGCTAATATACTTTGCAAGGTGAGGAAATTAGTAGCAAAGTGTGTGATTCCTGATCACATGAGATCCTTACCATTAGTGTGCTCTCTCATAAGATTTAGGACCCATGTGTGGTTGTAGATGTAATTTGTGATATTCCTTGCATCTTCAACCACATTGTTCACCTAACTTAGTTTCCCTATGTCCTCAAGAAGTAGGTCAAGATAGTGGGCAACATAAGGGCTTCAAAATAATGTTGGTTGCCTCGCCTCTAGAAATTTATCAGCTGCCACATATGTAGTTGCATTGTCGGTCACAATTTGAATGACATGTCATAAGCCCACCTCCATCACTACCTCATCCTACATGTTGCACAAGGCCTCTACATTTTTTATTTCACTTGAGGCATGTTGGTTAACGGATTATTCACTTCTTTAAATTTTAAACTTTTACTCTATTGCCCAATTTAAATGCACATCAATCACCAATAGTTGAGTAAACTGTTTCTATGGGAAACAATTTCTCTTTGAATTTTGAGATACAATTCCCTCATTTGATAAATAATAATTTTTTGAAGAGTAAAACATTTAAAATGGGGTATGCTTTTAACTAGAAAGTAGGAAAGGCAAGAAATCAAATTCTACTACTTGTATCTTCAGAAAACCAAACTCAATGAATAAATTTAAGTCGTAGAAGTGTATAACACAGACTAATTCACATTCCACGAATTGTAAATGAAAATCTTATAATCAGAGAGTATCGAAACCAAATGGATCAGATAAATAATAGAAATTACACATTCACACATGAATGTAATAATTTTTGAAATTAATTAGAACAAAAAGATTATGATAAATTTCATTCATCCATTCAAATAATCCAAACGATATGCTCACAGACGCAATTTTTTTAGCTTCAAGTATATTTCTCCAAAAATTGCTAAGAGAGTTATTGATAACATCATATTACATATACATAAAAGCAAGTGTAATTGTTTCTTGGTAATTGAAAAATAAAGAGTCTTTTCGACTTCAATAAGACATAAAATTTCATTATGAAAAATATCCAATAAAACAAAGAACTACTATTAAGGTGGCATGTTCCCGTAACTCCTTGGAGGCATGTCACCATGCTGAGGAATGATCACGTTTTTGGTTCTCAATTTCCATAGAGCCCTGTTTGATCTTGCTACATCTATCTTCCTTGAGTACTGTTGATGCGTGTTTTATGACACACCGAACACTTTAGAATAAAGAGTCGAAAGACGCTCTATCCTCTCTTGGAAAACTACCTAATATGCTAAGATTGCTAGAAAGGTCATACGGTAATTCCAATGTTTCGTAAGTTGGGGGGATGGACAAGCTCAATGGATGATGTGATATGCTGATTTCACAAAGGGACCTTGGGTAACAAATTACTCAAAAGTAGGGATTTAGATTGATTTGACGTTGAATGCTCTTGTATTTTTTTTTGGGGTTTTCTATTTTGAAATAAAATAAAAGGAAAAGGGATGAGGGTTTAGAAACTAGACTTATGCTAAACTACTCCTATGAACTTGAGAGACAAATGTTGGATAGTGAAATTTAAACCAATCTTTGCTTTGCCAAGCACAATGACTACAACTAGACAAAGATGGTGCAATCTTCAATGGGATTTACGAACGATGTCCTATTACACAATACCACCATCAATTCGAACAATGCATATAGGTAATAGAATTCAAGTTAAACAGTTTCAGAGTTCAGACTAACCTTGCACATCAAATTGAAAATCCTTCAATTGAAAAAGGTATGAACTAATTTCACTATTTTCAACACTATCAATCTTTCATTCATCTAAAAAATGTTGAAACTAATTTACTTTATTGAAGAAATATGAAACCATGCAAGCTCTCAAAATAACAAATGCTCAACTATGAATCAAATCATTATTTGAATAGCACTAGTAGCAACAATTTCACAAGTCTCTCTGAATGAATGAAATGAGTGGGGTTTATATAGGCACCCCAATTACAAAGCAACGGCCCAGATTGATTTGAGATCAATGGCCAAGATTATTTCAAGAAACCCTAACCCTAAAAGCATAACCAACTCCATGGACACATGGCACAAGTAGGATGAGCCACTTGGAATGTGGAAAAAAATGACACCTTGCAAATTACTCGAGCAAATGGGAATCCAAAATGCAATTCCCCTTGGCTTGCTCCCTGGCTGCAAATGCAAGAAATTTTGCTAACACCAAATCGAGCTCCTCCATTGATATGTTTGGCATAGAATCCAGCTGTACTCCCATTATGTCCAAGGTTTCAAGGCATTGAGTGAAAGTATTTTCCCATCTACCTTCTTGTTTCTGAAAGCTATCCATAAAGGTCAAAAGAGAAGACATGTCATCAAGCTGATTTTCTGTGATAATCTGCATTTCCTTGAAGTAAATATCCATCACACTTTTCTTCAATCCTTCCAAATCCAAGCCATTTGCATCATGATGCTCCTGCCCTGTTAATCCTTCAAGAGAGGTTAGGATTTTAAACTGTATTTTCCCAATTGCACTCTGTATAACAGCACACTCTTCTTTCATTCCATCATATATCTTCTTCTTAGCCAACAAGGAATGATACCATCTGCTGAAATCATACGAGGCTCCTTCCTCAATAACACCTTCTTGGATCAACATTTGTAGGGATACTTCCTTTCAAACCTTCAAACAAGGTATTACTTTGTCATTTACATACTGGAAGTCTTCCCAATTATCTTCAATCTGGTCAATCTCAGTCATAAGCAAGGCGGATCTGTCATAAGTCTAAGCACATTTCTCCAAGAATTGCTCCATTTGTTTTGAGATATTGTTGATCCAACTCCTAGTTGCCTGGCTGGTGATCCTCATAGCTTCAAGAGTGTCAACGGATTCCGGAGGAAGGGATGATGGTGGGATAAAAGCTTCACTTTCTTGGCACAAAGGGGCGGTTATTTGTTGAATGAACTCTATTAGCCTCAAGTTTTCCAACTCTAGTCTTTCCTTCTTCTCCTCTATTTTGTTGAACTTTTCCTTGATGGCCTTGGAAGTGTCTGCTAGCTCATGGAAATCTTGATCTATCGTGGTTGGCCCAATGTCCAACGTTGTAACATCATAGTCCATAGGAGTAATCTGATCTCTAGGCTTGTCAACTTTTGGGATTGCAACTTGTAAAACCCTGGATCCTGCATCATTCCTGATAATCTAAGAGTACCTTTTAGGCTTCTTTGGCGTTTTAGCTTTGCCAATCCTCTCTAAGAAGTCCTGCGTGCTTTCAACTGGTTGAACTTCATCTAGTGGTTTAAACTTCTTCATCAAACTCTCAGTCAACCAAGCTGGGATAGTGGATAATTCCATCCCATCTTCCAATTGAATATCATCATAAATCTCTTGCAAGGCAGAAATTACTTCATCTCCCAGCTCCTCATTGTTTTCAAGGATCTCAGTATCTCCCATGCCTTCAGTCATTAGCGTATCACCTCCTTCCAAACATTCAGTGAAGGTTTGCTCCTGAAGAAAATCCAGCTGTTCTAACTCTTGAAATTCAACCTCTTGTTCATGGTTTGGTTCAATCTCAACAATGGACACCTCTTCTACTATTCTGATTGATAACGTACTTGAAGATGATGGAATTTCACTCACCTTTTGCTTCTTCCTCTCCAACTATTTGCTAGCTGCTTTTTTTCCCTTTGTGCGAAGATCTTCAATCATTGCCTTCCTCTTGCTTGGACATGGAAGTTCATCAGGACCTTCTCCAACTGCTTCTCCTTGGCTTTCTTCATTGCTCAGCGTGACATAGGTAAGGGAAATTCCTTCTTTTCTCAATCTGCCGATCTGATTATCCACCCATTCCCTAGAGTACGCTACAATGTCCTTCATCAATATATCCAAATCAGTCAACTTAGGTTGTGTCCAGTTGGGCAACAAGGTAGGCTTGTTCTTTTCCTGTTCAAATTGAGGATGCATGTAGTCTCCATTGTCCTTTACTTGGTCAGGAACGGGGAATAAGTCACACTTTTTCACAAGGTCTACTGAAACTCTAGGCCACATCTTCTTCCTGACTCCATATTCGTCCACCAAGTTAGACCAATAATCTTCAATCTGCATAACATGAAGGGACTTCTTCCTGTGAACTCTCAAATATGGATCATAATCAGACCTTGGTTTATAAGTGCCAAATTTATAAAATTGTAACTCTAACTTTGCTGCCTTGGCTGATTGCAATGAGGGGCAGACTTCTAGCATTTTCCCAATTGCAACAGGAAAATCCACTCCTTGTTTGTTCGTTTTTCCCTGAATGGAATCTACGTGTGCCAACTGCCTTGCAACTTCAAGCATAATAATCCTATCCGTTGGATACCGAGGGAGTTTATACGGAGCATTTGGGAATCCATGAACTCTTATGTATGTAAAGGTCGGAAATTGGATGAACCAAGATCCGAATTTATTAAGCAACACCATAGCTTCTTTAGATAACCTTTTCTGAATTCCTCCTTGAAGCAATCGAGTGATATACATGAGGAAGGTGTCATTGGTTATCTTATAATTGTCCTTATAATGCAACTGTAGCTGTGGGTAACAATCATATGCTTTGAACTGGTTATTTCGAAGTCCAACTTCCCCTTTGCAAATCAATCCTCTATACTTAGTAAACCGTGCTAGGATATAAACTATGTAGGAACTCATATAGAAGGTCTTGGTCTTCTCCAAGTTTCTTAACTGGAAATCAATGTCATCACTTAGTAATTTTGCCCAATTTATTGCTTCCATTCCCAATATGACCTCCTCTACGTAGAAAAACATCCATACTTCGAAGAAAGCTCCCTGAGAAGTACTCATAATCCTGTTCAGCATGTGAATCATGTCACTGTATTCTTCTTTAAAATCCGTGCAAATCAATCTCTTAGGCAGCTTAGAGCGATGCCTTTTTGGTTCCTTAATCCAGTTGGAATTAACGATGTCCATACAAGATTCTTTGGCTTGATCAAACATGGTTTGTGATTCCTCTCGGGTCCTGTTCAACATTTTATGACGATGAGGAATACCAAACACCTCTCTGACTGAATCTTCTGTGAAGTATGCCAAAGTGATCCCGTTAGATGCTTTAATGGATCTTGTTTGTGGATTGTATCTCTTGGCACACTCAACCATCAGCTCACTGCACTGAACTGCAGGTGGAAATCCTGCTGCTTGGTGAAGTCCGCACTTAACGATGTTAGTTACAATAGGTGTGGGCATTTCATGTTGAGAACCAAACATCCTTTTCTTATGCTGAATCGCATTGAATTGCTCGAAGTTAGTATTTGCTACTTTCTTCCACTTTGACGACAGTTGAGATTTTGGATAGAATTCTTTGAGAACTTCTTTCACTTGGATTTTTCTAACTCCACCTCCTACGTTTTTTGAAGTAGACATTGTGCCTGTACGAAGCTCGAAGTTAGAAAATTTTCACAATTTGCAAAGAAGGCGATTTTATGGCTGGAGAATATTTAAATAAATTAATTAAAAAATTCTAGAACTCGACTGCCTAGGCTGGTTGGAGAATGAATTTCAATAAAATAAAATATTCCCAGCCTTTATCTTTTTAAAAGAACATTCAAAGAATTTTTTAAACAATTTACTGGACTTTTAAAGCTGAAAACTGAAGTTTTTGTGCAAATCCAAGATAAAAATTCTTTTCCTTCTTCAAATTTGCCAACTATGACTTTGTAGTTGATTGAGAAATCTGAAAATAAAAGAAAAATGTCCAACCTTGTACTCTGGAATCAATGTAACTTGCAGCTCAAGAAGAAAAGAAGGACGCCTTTGGCTGAGAGAAGTTTGCCTGTGAAAAACTTGACCTGTGAATAATGAAAAATAAAACTCACAAGCACTTCTTTTATAATAAAAAGTTTCCTTATTAGCTTGGGTCGACCTCTTCTTTGATTGGGTGCTTTGTTTTAAAACGCAAAAAGCAATCTTATCTTCTTTTCTTTGATTTTTCAAGGCGTCCTCTCTTGCTTGCTTGCTAACTTTTTATTTTTAAATAAAAACTTAAGTTATTTTCTTCTCTTTTTGCCTTTAGAAAATTCGACCTCTAAGTGGACTTATCCACTTTGTAACTGGACTTTTTCCTTTTAGCAAGGTAACTCTTTTGCCGTAGGAAAATTTTTGATTCTCTCCTTGGAAATTCGACTTTCAATTGGAATTTTTATCTTTTCAACTGAATTTTAACTTCATCTTGGAATTCTTGAAGTCCAATTCGAATTTTTACTTGCCTTAGCCAATTTTCATCATTTGCCAACTGGAATTTTGAATCATCCAACTGGATTTTAACTTTATCTTGGAATTCTTGAAGTCCAATTCGAATTTTAGCAAGACTTTTCAAATGGACGAATTTTAATTGGATTTTTCCAAGATTTAACTGGATTTCATTTTGATGAATGAATTTATAAATGGATTTTTCCAAGATTCAACTGGATTTTCTCATGGGGTGCACCTCTCCAGACTTGGGCGAATTTCACCATAATTTTCTTGCTTTTTACTTGATTTTTCTTTGATTTTCTCCTTGAAGGTGCGATTTTCAATTGATTTTCCAGGTTTTGCATGCGCTTTTCCTTGCTTTTTAGACCTTTGCATGCGCTTTTCCTTTTCCTTTTCTCATGATTTTTCCCGTTTTTAAAGATTTTTGCTTGCTTTTCAATTCCAAAAGTGGAAACTTTTGACTCTATTGCCAGTGAGACCTAGCACTTTCTAAAAATAGAAACTTACTAAAAATAGAAAAAAGCAAAAAACAACTTTCTAAAAATAGTAAATTCTAGATTGGTCTAGAAATGCCAAAACGAAAAAAGCATAAAAGCAAAAACGCAGAATCCCAAAAAAATAGGAAGTGTCAGAATTGAGCGAAAGCATAGGCGATCCTCGTCTACCAGGTCTTCTAAGAACTTCTATGACGTTTATGTTCAGTTTCAGGCCCAAATTCTCAACTTAGACTTTGACATGAAATTCCCAGAGCAACATAGATTATGAAATTGCTACTCAAAGCTAAACCCTAAGAGCAAACTAGCGAGGGTCCGCATTTGCAATGGGGCGATGTGTGAAATAGGTCACAACAAGTACATTGTTGTAAGTTCACGGAATTTAAATAATGCCAAATCTATGCCATTGAGTTTCCTCATGTTCTCCAGGTTGAAATTTTGTTTGTTGCAAAGGCTCTCTACTATTCCCTTAAAGCTTCCCTTCAATGTTGTAATGTCCCCTTCTCAACAGTAAGTAGTGCAATGGCCTGTCAGCGTATTCCAGAGACCTGTAGGCTCGTCGAGGTAAAATTAGGGTTTCTAGTTGTTTGGAGGTTTTTGGAATTTTCAAAGGTTTGCATGTTGGAGTTTTGGAATTTGATTTGTAGATTCTTTCCGGGTTTTGAGAGAGCTTTGCAGTGATATGACATGCAAATGCATTGGGCAACTTTTTTGAATTTACTATTTTTAGTAAGTTCTATTTTTTGCAGTGGTCGGGTTGGCATCAATTCAGTGTGCTCTTCTATTTCTAGCAAGGCAGTCAAAATATTTGGTTTTGGCTTTTGAGGTGCATTTTTGGAAAAATGTATTATTTTAAGTCATTAACATTTTAATTCCATATTGGCCCCCTTGGCCTAACGTTATGACTTTAAGTTGTTTTTAAATGTGGACTTGAGGGTGGACGCCTCATCAAGAGGTAATTTTAATATTTCTAAAGTTAATATTCTTCTCTTGGGATTTGGATGCCAAAATGAAGAAGGGAAAAAGTGATTTAAAAATTAAAATATTTTCAAGATGATTGGGGTGTCCCTTTTGGAGGAAGTTGAAGAGTCACCTCAAACTCTATAAAAGAAGGCCTTTGCTCATTCATTCATCATCCATTGCTTATCATATCGAATTGCTGCCGAATTGATTTCAGGCTTATGGCTTCGAGGAATGCATACCTCCTAGCAAGGATTCAGTTTTGTGTTTGAGAGATAACACCTAGCTAAATATGAGACTGCTTTTCATTCAGAGAGTGCAGATTGAGCATCATTGTTATAAGTTTTGAAGTTGTTTTCTGTATTTCATGTTGCTGGTTCATCCATGGCTATAGGTGATTTTCATTCGTATTTCCTTTTATGATTTTAATTTCATTGTTGGTAGTTGCTATAAGCTTTTGTTTGTCCGAGGCGCCCCCTCTTTGCATTTTTCTTTCATTAAGCATCATTTTGTGTTGGCAATCCCTTGCTTCTTAGGTGTCTATGCCTCTTGTTTCATGAGCATTCAATTTGGAGGAGATTGGAGCATTTTGGGTGAAGTTATGAACAATTTAGTGAAAGTTTAGCTGCTGGTTTGCATCTTCTATTTGCTAGTCTTATATCAGACTTGGTTATCACAGCCTTATGCAATATTTCCTTTATGTTCTAACTCATATTTGTATTGGAGAATATGGTGTAATCATTGTATTGAAGATTGGAGCAAGACTTCATTGAAAAATCATTGTAATGAGCACATTGTAATAGCTGGTTTCAGTAGTACTGAATCAGCCTTTCTATCTTGAGCTCATTTCATTTTGTATTTTCATACTCCCGCTGAATAAGTGGTCGAGTTTTCTTTATTTCAGTGTGTTGGCTGTCACTGAATAAGTGGTTGAGTGTTTAGTTTCAATAATTTTGTAATAATCTCCCCACTGAAGAAGTGGCAGTGTGGACTCATGGTCGGCTAGCCGCCTACAGTAATCACTCTTTCATTTCCAGTTGTTTACTAACGATCCCCGACATCATATGCTATCACCATGCCCACATCGGGATCTTGGTGAACATTCTTGGTGATGGTTACTTTCAAGCTGGATTATCTTTGGTGCTAACGCTAATCATTGGTTGTTTTGTGCTGAAAATTTAAAAACAAATTTATAAGGGGGATATTTCAAATGTCTCCTCATCCTCGTCACTAGGATCTCCTTCTTTTAGGAGATGAATGCCAATGCCCAAAAGTTTTTTTTTGATTTCAGCTCTCATTGTGTTACACTCATTAAGTAACTTATTCTGCTCTAATAAATTTTGTTTCACAAATGAGAGCTTCCGCTCGATACTCCTTTTCCACATAATGCACTTGTTATCACTAGCACATGGTAAGACTTGCTTAGCTGCCAGTTTATCTGTACCTATCTCCAACATTTCTTTTAAGTCATTATCAGTATTTATCCAAACTGATTCCTTATGTTTGGCAGCAGCAATTTCTTTATCGATCTCACACTTTAGCACTTCAATATCTCCACATATTTTCTTCATGTCAGAGATGAATTTAGCTCCTTTAACTAGGATATCTGCTGCCCATTCTTCAGTAATCTTTCCATAGATTTTTTAACCTTGAATTTTACTCACCATCTCTTTCCCTATAGAAGATGTTGGATCAAACGTGGCATTGGCCTGACTGATTGGTTGGGGAGTGAGATCAATTAAAGATTTTAAGCAATTAGTTAGAACTTTCAGCTGATGCTTCAACTTATCTTTGCTTTGTTTATCCGTTCTTTCTACCAATTTGGCAACTGTTATTTGGAAATTGTGTATGCATCATCCCTAGTGGAAGGTCCCAAGTTAACTCTAGTGATATTGAAATCACTAACAGTTGCTTGTCCTACATCTTTTTGTACAGAGGGGTGTGCCACTTCTACATACATGTTCCTAGTGTCGGTATCCTCCAATAACCTGGATGTGGTCTTCAATTTTTTGGGCTTGGGAGTCCTTTGAATTAATTGACCAACTGAATCTTTTTTTAGGAAGATTTAGTTGAATTGTCTTCCTTTTCCTGGACAATGTCTGTTCTAACCATGAGGTTGAAGTGAATGCAGTCATAGATTTGGAACTAAGGAGGTGAATTGCAAAACCCTTCTATGGGGGGGAGTATTGGAAGTTCTCATTTCATGAGAAGAAGGTGGAGTAGGGCATACCCTAGGTGGAGAATTCTGAGGTCATTCGGTGGAGGAGAATCAGTGGAAGAAGCATCACTTGCTTGTAAAGGAGAAAAAGACACATTAACTGTTTCCTCTTCTTCTGTTACCTGCTTGTCTTTGTCTTTCTTTGTTTGCTTTGGAGCATCTTCTCCACACATTTTCTTTGGTAAGCTTTTCTCCGGAGGCTCTTCATCATCACCACCCTATCCTCCTAGGGTCATCTGCTAAACGAAAGATGATTGCAAAGCAGAAGATGAAGGGGCTTGACTACTTTCTCCTTGATGTTGCACATTTTGAGACTTTGGAGGCACAACATTTTGTTTTTCTGCAATCTTCTTTTCCACCCAATCTTGCGTTCACCTGAGTACCACTGCAGTTTTAGGTTCAATAGTTTCCGCCTCCTTAATGCTCCAATCCATGGATATAATTGGCTGTGTCTGCACATGATTGACAAAAATTGGGTCTAATAGATTAGATTCATCATCATCTTGGCCTTGTATATCCCAATCTAATCTAAATGTCACAATTTGCCTTAAAGTCAACCTCATCCAGCTTCTTTTGCGAACCTCATACTCATTTGCACAATCTGCCCAATAGTCTTCCAAATGTGGGATATGATAGAAACCAAGCCCTAGTTGCAGATTATCTTTAACGAAATTCTTGCTATCAAATAGAAACCTCCTTTCATAGAGCTGCATTGTGTATCTTGTCAAATCCCTTTCAATGTTAAGGGCATCAGACATTGAATTACAAGAATAATACCCAAGACCAATGGGAATCTAAATGCCTACCTTTTTCCTTTCTTGACATCTTTTGTTCAGTTCTGCAATCTGTCTACACAATTCAATTAGGACAAATTGATCTTCAACATATTTGGGTAGTTTGTAGGGAATTCCATCAAAACTCCCAACCCTAATATAAGTGAACCTTTGGAACTATATGAAATGACTTCCATAAGTATCAATCAATTGCACAACCTTAGGAGATATTCTCATACCTATATCTCCTTTGATTTCTCTTACCATTCTCATGGTGAATGCATCATTTACCCTTCTAAAATGTTTGAAGCTCTTCTCCAATTAGAGCTTGTTATAATAATCATATATTTGAACCTCCTCATCATGAACTTCAATCCGTCTCAAACTTGGCCATGGTCTAGTGTAGGCTATAGCATAAAACAAGTAACAATTTACTATAGCCGACTCAAAACCATATATTTCTTTGTGACCCTATAGAACTGAAATCTAGGATTGGGGTTGCCATCACCTCTCTTGTTCTCTTTTTGTTTGCTTTCTTTTGCTCATATGCTGCAAGGAGTGCTTTCGCCTCCCACTCAACTTTTGGACTAGCTTCTATACTTGGTTTAACATCTTGGCAAAGGATTTGTGCAAGGTGATATTTGAGTCAATTTATGCCACCATTCATAGGCTTACTGCAATGGATACAAATAACCTCTCCTTGCCCTGCACCTAGTGTCCCATGCTTCCAACAAGGATCCATTGGTTTGCCACCAATTCTTTTACTTGCAAAAGCCATATTCTTTTAGAAAAATGTGAAAGAAACCTAGCAAAAGGGAGACAACATAAAAATTAGTAATACTCTTTTTTGGGTTTATAAATGCTTTTTGAAATAAATGCAACAAGTTTTCTGAAATGACCCCTTTATAATTTTTTCAAATTTTTGCAACAACACTTCAACAATGGCACTCGTCAGTGTTAGCCAAAATCAAATCAATTGCTGAAAGTAACCCTACGCCAAGAATGTACACTAGGATCCCAATGTTGGGCAAGGTGTGGGCATATGGCACTGGGGATCGTTAGTCTCCAAACTGAATGAAGTACAATGCTGGAAAGTAAAGTTTATGCAACTTGACTACGTATTTCGGTGGGAGTGATTTGATGACACAGCCGATTAGCAATATGAATACTGAAAGTAAAGAAGGGTGGCAAACCGAACCTAGTACAATATGCAAGACAACGAGGTCTGTCTCTTCCACCAGTGGTGGGACTAATAATGCTTAAACAAAAGTAACAAGGTGGCGAGGCCAGCCTCTTCCATTAAAAGTGGGAATACAATAGAACATAGCAGAATGTAAATATGAGCTGATTAGTACTACTAAAACAGCTTTACAATTAGAATCAATCTTGCAAGAAGCCAATGGTTAAGCTGTCTATGAAGCTGCAATATTAATATTTGATCTCCAACTTTCAAAGACTCACTAAATATGAAAACCCACCCCAAAAACTCCAACTTCTACAAACTGAAATATCAAACTAGCAAACTGAAAACTATAGACCAACAACTAATAAACTCACTAAAATGCTCATAACTCACTCAAAACTACTCCAAATGGCATGAAACAAAATGCACATGACCCCTAGAGAAATGGCGAACAAGCTAGGACTGAGAAACAACTGCAAACTGATGATATTTATTTTTCTAAAGCTTTCCAAGACTTCCTAGGCAACAAATTCTCAAAACATGCACAAAGGGGCGCCCTGAGCCAAGGAATTGATTTATCAACTACCCAAAACCAAACAAAAGTTGCCAAGAGAGCTACGAGTAAATACCTACTTAAGCCACACCCAAACCAACAACCTGTAAACTGACAAAACACACCAAAAGACATCAAAGAACATTAAAAGATTTTCAATAAGCTCAATCTGCTCTTTAGTATAAAGAACAACCTCTAACTTATCTAGTTGCTATCTTTCAAGCAAGAAACCATGTCCAAGCTAGGAGATATGCATTCCTTGAAGCAAACCTGTCACCATTTCAGCAGCATTTCATTATTGTTTCTTCATGGATGATAAATGAAAGAGCAAGTGCCTCCTTTTATAGACTTTGAGATGATTCTCTATTATCTTCTAGAAAGTACGCCCAAAACCCATGGAGACATTTAAATTTTAAATTAACTTTTTCCCTCCTTCAAATTGGCGTCCCACTCAAGGAAGAGTTAAATCTTTAAAAAAAATCATATCCTTCTCCCAAAAGTGGCGTCCATTCTGTTGTACCCCAAATTAAAATTTTTGCTACACTTAGGCATTTTGAAGAAATGAGTAAAAGTCTTGTTAAATTTGTCAAAAAGGTCAAAATTTGGGTGTGCATGTCTTGCATGAGGGGTTAAAACTTGAAATTTCCAAAATTTGACGATCTGGGTCTGCTCAGAGCGACCTAATCTACAAAACCTAGATCTCAGTTTTTCACCCCTACTTTTTAGGAAAACTGCTATTCTATTGTACCCCAAATTAAATTTTTTTGCTACACTTAGACATTTTGAAGAAATCAGTAAAAATCTTGTTAAATTTGCAAAATGGTCACAATTTGGGTGTGCGTGTTTTGCATGAGGGGTAAAAACGTGAAATTTCCAAAATCTAACGATTTGGGTCTGCTTAGAGCAATCTAATCTACAAAACCCAGATCTCAGTTTTTCATCCCTACTTTTTAGGAAAACTGCTATTTTTAGAAATTTTCTAAAGATAATAACTTTTTCTGGGTTTTTCTAGAAACGGATAGTGACAATTTTCTAAAAATAGAAAGTTGGTCCGTTAGGGTTCAACTGAATGAAGTATGATGCATATCTGGGCTTTGTAGGATTTAAAAAATCCTTTTTAGAGAAGGTCTTGAAGAGAGTATGTGAAGTGTGTGGTGGTTGTAGATAAACATCTGAACATCTCTAGCATTATTAACGACCTCTTTGAATCATTTGATTTTTCCCATGTTCTTGAGTGCATTATTCATGGCATGCACACAAGGAGTCCATCAAATATGTCTCTGCTGCCTCAACCCATTTCCCTACAACTTTGCACATATACATTGCATCTGTCACTACTTGCACCATATTTTCTGGCACAACCTCTTCAATAACATCTCCAAGGATTTGGAACTAAATATCACTATCCTTGAGTGTCGTAAATAATCAATAGCCCTAAGGAAGTTAGGGTAATTTATGCATGTGACCATAATACTGATGAGTGGGCGATGGTTGATATCCATCCACACATCCATGGTTATGTTGCATCTAGTAGTGACCAAGATAACCTTCATTTTCTCCATGGAATATTAATCTTAGAATAGTTTATATCTAAAATTGTTGTCCTCAATTTTGTCTTCCTTGGTGGAACATTGATGTTTTTGCTTTTATCATTTTTGCCACAGTGTGTAATAAGGAGACTGAGCCTTATGGAATGGAATGCCATTGACAAAGAAGAATTTCTCGATGGCATCATTTGCCTCATCCCTATTTTGTTCATTGAATAATTTTGCCATTGTGTTTGTAGCATCACTGGTGATCATTCTACATTTTCCCTTAGGCATTGTTGCCCTTGAACTAGATGGAAAAGTAGAAGAATGAGTTGAAACTTGTGGATTTGGGATAGTCCTAGTACTAGTAGGCTAGTAGGAGTAGGAACTCTGAATGTTGAAGTAGTAGGTACAAGACTTTGGTCATCAACATAACCCCACAATCTATTTTTATTTTTAATTTCAGGCGGTATTCCCTTACATACTCCTACCCCTTTGCCTATGACTTATAGAAGGTGTGCATTAACTCTTGTAATGCTACCTTGAAATTCAAGATGACAAAAATGACATCTCCATACCCTAGTGTCCCTTGTTGATATAGGTTTTTCTTGCAATTTCATGTACATTGTCTTAAAGAGGACTTCTTATCAGAGGGACCCTTGGCAATATCCTCTAATAATTTGGAAGGGCAACTGAAATGTATATTGCCAATAGAACTTGTTGCCTCACCCCACCACCACATCTATACTTGGAGTCTTAGATTTAACCTCCATAGGCTCTTCTTGATCCACTTCATCATAAGTTGTTAAAAATAGAACTCAAAATGACATTGCAAGAAATGAAATTTATGGTCACCTTACATGTCATTAAATATGCACATGCTCAAGACACAAGGATTTTTTTTCTATTTTTTCACTTCAGGTTTCACAAAGCATAGAAGTAGAGAATAAACAAAACTATGATTTCTTGTTCTTCAACCTTCAACAAATAAGGATTCGGCTTTTTCTTTTTCTACTTAAGGTTGCACCTATGCTCCCCCAGGTTCGTAGGATGGGGATGGTAGGAGATGCCTTTTCAATATGGTTTTTCTTTTGGGCCATTTTTATAGGGGGTAATAGGGGAAATTTTTATAATATAAGGACATTTCAAACATTCATATGATAACATTGATAAATCATTCATTATAGACATTATAGAACCTTAATACATAACGTTAAATATGAATTGAGATTTCACATGACAATTTGACAAAGAAATTAACAAAATTAAATGCTTTGATTGCCAATGTGCATATATATTATATAAGAATTACAACCAAATACTTGAAGGTTGCAAGTTTCAACTACAAATTGACAGAAACATAGAAAACATATAGCTGTCCCTAATCAACATTTTCCTTTGGTAGGTTTACATCAAAATTGAAGTCTAAGTCATTGCCACTATGCGGGGTTGCCTCATGCAATGGAATCCCAACCAATCCCTCTCGTGCCTCCTCTTCATTAACTTGTATAGCATCTTTAGGATCAACATTGTAACATGAGGTTGGAGTTTGCAATACTCAGGAGTCTATAGATTTTGTATTCACAAGGCACTATATATGGCCACCAACTTCTTTGATTGTCTAGAGGTAAAGTTGTTCCTCTTGATTGTTTGGATGAAGTTATATGTGGACCAAATCCTCTTTGCAATAGAGGAATTGGAAACCTATGAAAGGAAGCAAGTGGCAAAGATCCTTAACTCTAGTGCATCCTTGCCATGCTACATCCACCATCCAATAGAGTTCGTTTGAGCTAATGTAGCTCTATTTGTCTCTCCCTTTGGTTTGTTAAAGGTTAGACCACAAAGATTGACAAAGACAAAGTCATTGTTTGTGTAGTAAAGAAGATTTCTCATTAGTATACATTTGTTGAAGGGCTTTCATAAGTCCTCTCATCTCTTCACCATGAGATGGAGGCACTTTCCTAGACCTAGCTACATAACATTTTGGATTTAGAGAATAGGCTGCCATATGAAGTGGGGTGTTTATAGTGTTCTACTACTACGTAACAATGGGCCCAATATACTTCTCACAAAACACCAAAGCATGATCCCTACTATAAATGACTTGCTTCATTTGCCTAAGCATGCTATTAGATGTCTCATAAAATTTGCCAAGGTTAGGAGAGTTTGTATCAACATATCTTATGACTTGCACAACATGTTTGATGAAGCAAACATATTTGTAAGTGCAAACAATTTACTAAAATTAAAATTTTGAAAAGATTAAGAATTTAAGACTCAATGATAGAGTGAATGCTATTACAAAGAATGAAAATAATTTACATGTTAGAAATATTAATAAATTAACTTTTTAAAAATTTAATAATAAAACTAGCAATTTCTTGCCTCATTTTGTACCACCAATAATTGTTTAGGATCTTTTGTTTCACATTTCTTCCTTTAGGTGTGCTCGCCTCTGGCCATTTACCCCACTTTGAATTTACCACAATTAATTGTAGAGCCTTTTGCACCTCAACCATCCTCTCAAACAAATGAAGTAGTTGGCATATTTAATATTCATGAGCTTGAGGAATTCCTTTCTCAAAAAAGTCTTGAACAAAGCAAGTGAAATGCGCTGGTTGAAAATATACATTTGTATATTCTAGTTTCCAACATGATTGCTTTAATGAAATCTATCTTCTTGATGTCCTTCATTGCATCGTTTGATGCATGAACACAACATGTGGTCTAAAAAATGTACATGTAAGCACACTTCACCATCAAGCAACTAATTTACATACATAGGCTGAATCAATCATGACTTGTACAACATTAGAAGCTTCAACCTCTTTTATGACATTCTTCAAAATCTGAAATTGGAAGTTTGCATCTTTTCTCTTCTCTAAACAATTAATAGCTCTAAAAAAATAAGAGCCAACTAAAAATAGTAATGGAAGCCTTGGCCACCTCTTGTGATTGTATATTGAACTCTGCAACACTAGTAGTTCTTATGTTTTCTCTTGGTAAACATAGAACTCTTTCCCCTTTGAATTCAACATCTATGGTTTTTGGTAGGCAATGACACATTAGGCTACATACTCTCCATCGGAATTCCCTTCTCTCTTGCTTCCCCCTCCATGTGTAACTTAATTACTTTGGCCTTTCAACTAGAGTTATAGCTTCACAACCTTTTACCGTAGTCCACTTATGCACAAAGGATGAGAATAAACTCTTGTATTGTTGTCCCTATAGTCTTTCTTGTAGAAATGACAGTCATACTTTATTCCCCCTTGAATTTTTCTTTTGTCTATGTACATGTGTTGCAAATTGTAAGAGAAGTTCTGTGCGTTTAAATGGAAGTTTAGCTTTCTTTGAGGAGTTCAGAAGGGCATTCAAATGAGTTACTTGAACTTGCAGTTCTTGATGCACTCCCACTCCTAGAAGAACCCCTAGTGGCAGCCATATTTCTATGACCTCTAGCCTTTTGTTGCATTTCAACTTCAATCTTTTCACTCTCACCACTCCCATTGTTGCTCATTGTTTCTTTTTGTTAAGAATTTAAAATACATTACAAGTGTAAACATATAAAAAACAAAAAAACAAAAACCCTCTCTAAGTGTTCGGAACTTTAAAGAAAACAAAAAAACTTGGAAAGGAACTTGAACAAATGAATTATAGATGGTAAACTTACCTTAAAAGACATGAATTTTATGCTCTAGTGCTTTCTTTCCATTGCTGTTCTCTTCTCACTGCTGCTTCTTGTCCTTTTCTTTTTCTTCACAAGTTGGGAAAAGTCAAAATGAGTTTGCTTTTTAGTTTTTAGTTGTTTTGCAGGTTGTTTTAGGTTTAGGTTTAGTATAAAGGGGTGTGGGGGTCCTTGTGGCCCCACCCATCCGTTTTTAAAAATCAAATTGTGTGTTTTTTTTTAAAAAGCACCAAAAAAGTGCTTGGGTCATAGAGGATGGCTTGTTGACTTCAAGTGTTTCCTACAATTTTCTTGATGTCTTAGGATGTTTCCTAAATTTTGAAAAAAAGGGGATGGGGTAGGGACGTTTCCTACCCATCATTGCATTCTGTATAGGGGACGAGGTCATTTTGGGCAGGGGATGTGTCTTTGGGGAGCATAGGGTCACACGAAGTGCTGAAGTAGAGGATACACAAAAGAAGAAATCCTAATTTGATTTGTGAATTTTAGTTTTTAATCGGATATTTATGCAAATTTAAAAAAAAAACCGTTTATAAATAATCTAATAAATAAAATTAAACACCTAAATACTACTATTACAAAAAAGAAAAAAAAAAAAAGAATTGGATTTGTAAAAACTAAATTGTAAACCCCTAAATTTGGTCAATTGAAATTGCTAAATTGGAAACAAACAATTTAAAAAAAATGTTATTAAGGGCCAAAGTTTACCTCGAGGCTTGAAGAATGCGTTGATTCAACAATTGATTGATGAAGGCATTGTACTTTCTCTTACTCTCACTCTTCTTAATGCTCACAATCTTCCCCACACTTGTAAGCTTGTAGCTTGCTGTTGCAATTTCCAACTTTCTTGTTGAAACTTGGGAGTGATTTGGAGTGAGGTTTAGATGTTTATTTATAATCTTTTTGTGATTTCAACTGCTGCTTTTTGTGGATTGCTTTGTCCTCCTGTAACTATGATTTTCTATCTGTACTATTATTTTGATCTTAGACTGCCTATTGAAAAGTAGAATCCTAATAAATATATCTGGACTGACATGTTTTGGTAAATGGGAAATGTGCTTCATTATAAGCTTTCTACTTAAGTTTTTGCAGGTTGTTGGGATAGTTATGCTTGCATATTTAGTCCCTACAAGGAAAAAGTCAGTCATTGTTGAGGTATTCAATCAGAATTTGCTTGCGAGTTTCCTCTTGGTGAGCTTTCACAAGCCTGTTACTTTTACATATGTATCTTGCTATTCTTAAGTTTAATTTAAGAATAACATAATGATTAAGAAGCGATTAGCATATCTTATTGAATTCCTTGGATCTTATTTAATAAAATTTACAGTATTCTTGCTAGGTGTTAACTATGTTTATTTTGTCATAGTAACTATAAATTTTAATTTATTTTCATATTCTTTACAAGACACTGTCTTTTTCCTTGTAGGCAAATATATTAACAGGGCTTACAAATATGTCAGTGGAAACTCTTTTTGTTTCTCCATTTGTAGCATATTGCATCCTACTTGCATATGCAGTAGCCTTGGTATCGGGAGTTGCTATTCTGAAGTTTTTTGATTTAAAACTAAAATTCTGATCTAAGAATATTTTTTTATTACTCAAGAATGAAGAATTTTGAACCATATAAGTAAAATTCTTTCAGTGGCAATAATATTTTCTTTTAAGAGGTGTATTTGGACTATTGCCAATAATGCATTACATGCACCATGCAGATTCTAATGTTTGAGTAATTATAAAATCGTAGCTTTGGCATTTTGTTACATCAATGTCTATTTGTCTGGCTCTGATTAAAAAATATTAAACATTTTAAAATTGTTCCTAATATCTTTTAATTCAGAGAGTTGTGTTTCCTTTATCATAGCCAGTTGCATATGTGTGCTTTAGGACATGTGTGTATGTCACCCTCTTAAACGAGTGCAAACATGTGAATGAATGGTAAATTGTCACTTTAGGCATTTTGTTTTCATGCATTATTTTTGGTCATAACAAAAATAGTTGTGTATCTTACAATGGTGCTTGGGATTATAAGTAGAAAACAAAAAAAGTGTCAATCCCAGTCATTTTAGTGGATTTTGTTATTCTCGATGATGATGAAGAATATAAGAAATTGTAGCACAAGCGGTACCATTACATTATAAGATGCTGCTATACAGAATCTGACAGCTTGATAATGCAAACAGCCACCATGAAATAATATTCTAACCAGCTTCTGATTTAGGTGTAACAGGTTGCATATTATTAAGCAAACTCAACTGGGTTTGTTGCCTGATGTTTCTAACTTTGTATTATCTAATACCCCCCTTAATGACTAGATCAGAGGTACTCGCAACTTTATCTCAAAATTTGACAAATTTATCTAAACAAAATGGTTTAATCATTATGCCATCAACCTGGCCTTTCTTGAGACAATAATACAGACAGACATCTTCATTATCAACCAACCAATTGATGTAATCGTGTTGGACCTTGAATATTACTGGTTCTTGCACGGTAGGCTGGATTATTTACTATCTTAAGCACACTTTAATTGTTACATAAAAGTGAGGTTGGTGCTGCTTGATCAAGTTGGAGATAGATCGATATCATGTGAAACCACATTGTTCACAACTTATACTAACAACAGCCTTATATTTTGTTTTTGTGGAAGATAAGGCCACAATATGTTATAGCTTGCTTTTCTAAGATATAACTCTTGAACCAAGAGTAAAATCATATCCAATTGTAGACTTTTGAAAATTTTTAATTAATCGATCTAGCCCAATTAGTAGTTTACGCAAGTAGCATGGAATCTATATATTATTAATACAGAATGCCAAAATCAAGGGTTGGTCCTTTTGATTTGTCAAAGCACTTGTTTTCTAGCTTGCCAATTTCACGTGGCTTGGAAAAGACAATTTATTGCAAAACAAAGGTTTGAATGAGTGGTAGTAAGATAAACAAACTACACACCAATTGATGATACATAGACTCAATGACGAGTGATGAATTAGGGTAAATTCAAAATTTAATCTTAACTTCCATGGGTGTATGGTAATTTATGCTTTGCCATCTTGAATTTTCTAGGAGTGCCTTGACATATTTATTTTGTGAGATAAATAATAGCATGACCAAGTTGCCAAAATTTTGCACCTAAGCAATAATGCAAGTTATCATATTTCACTACTTAAATATTATTGGCCTTGCTCTATGTGATAGCAAAGGTGATTGAAATATAAAATTATGGTAACTATGTCATCACTGATTTTTATGTAGAGATTGGGATCATAATAACTTTTGAATCCAAAATCTATAAGATGTGGATTAATTTTAAACTACTAGGCTCAAGGAACTTGCTTAAGTCTATACAAGGACAAATAATCTACAAATCAAATATTTGTTTCTAAAAACTATAATCCTTGGAGTTGCACCATGTAGATCTCCTTCGTGAAGTTTATTTAGGAAGCCATTTCTAACATCCATTTAATATATACCCTTCATCCATACTAAGTAGCAAGAGAGGTGATTAGCCAAAATTTACCATCTTTGTTGTGGGGGGAAATTTTCTTCATAATCCACCCATTCCTCCTATGCATTTTCTTTATATTCTTTATAACTTGTCTAAAAAATTATTTGAGCAAGGCTTCAAGTTCACACCTTCATTGCAATTTTCATTTAGGTTTACCTTTGTACTCATCATGTGTGCTACATTTGAATACTTACAAAATAGAAGAACAAAATTTACTTGCTCACCCTTGCATGAGTTGTTTTCTCAATTGTGTAGATTGACTTTCTATTGTATGTGGCGGTGATTAATCCTCTTGAACATTGTCCCTCATGGTAGAACACCATTATTGCCTTCATTGTTGGCTCCCCAATGAAGTTTTTATATCACCCTATTGTTAATTAATTTTGCCTTATAATTCAAACACTTTGATTTCCTTGCTCTTAGCCTTGTTTAATTTACACACTAGAAGTTGTTCTAAAATTCTTAGTTCCCATACAATATTATCATCTGATTTATCCTCATTTGAGGAGAAAAGTATCTTCTCATTTACATCTCTACTAAGAATTATTTGTTCATAGAAACATCAAGTAAATTATATGTCTTGAACTATTGAATTTAACCAACCAAATTATATGGGTTTGTCCTTTCATCTAATTTTTCTTTTCTATAGGAATCAATGCAAAATAAAATATAACTCAAAACACAAAAGTTGCTTACCAATTGCCTCGTGCTTCACCATGCTTCGTTGGGAGTGGTACTTAGTAATGCTTTACAAGGACTTTGGTTAAGAACACAAACTATAAGTTTTAGAGATTCAACCTATTATTCATATGACACATTTCTACTGTGCACCATGGTCCTCTTTGTTTCCATAACTATCTCATTCCTTTGTTCTTTGACTCCATTTTTCCATAAAGTGTAGAGTATTATACTGTCTATGTATACTGACCTCCTTCCAAAATTATTGAGACCATTTGTAAGCAAGTGATCTCCATTATTAGATTACATTGTGACTTCAATTTTAGAAAATATGTTCATAAAGTTGTCAACTAGCAACAAGAAATACTTTGTTGCTGTAAATAAGTGTTTTTCCTATATAGTCATTAGTAGGTCCTATTAAAATGTTAAGTCCACTTAGTTCTTAGGAGGGATTCTTTCTAGATGTAATGTTGTAGAATTGCACCTAGGGGCAATTCCACATTTTGCATTTTTTCCTAGCATTTATGACACCTTAAAGTATTAATGACAAAAATCCCATGAGTCGGAATTTCACGATTCTGACTCCATGCGGACTTGTGGCAGAGCAACATAAGCTTGATGACACATTTCCCGAAAATCTAGGCTCTGGACGCTTTTGCAGCGTGCTAGCATCCTAACAGTTTTCCAAGTTTAAAACAAGGAATTTGGAATCTGGACTCTCTCAACATGTGTCCTAGTGGTTGGATTTCAGATGTAACAACTCTTTGCCGCCCTTGCATGCATTAAAAACCCCTTTCTTGCTCTCATTTGGGGTTGGAAGTCATTCATTCAAACTCTCTTACTACTTGCTCCAGTTTTGAGTTCTCTTCATCCTTGATAGCAACACTCTCACCAGCAAAGCCATGCTAGACTGAGGTCCTTCTAGCAACAACTCTCTAGCAAACACTCAACGATGCGTCTGTGTGCTTCAAAGAGGGTCTAGGCCTGTGGGTAACGTTCTCTCTCTCACTCACTTTCCTTTTCTACTTGCTGATTTACTACTTTGTGGTGCGATTTCTACTCCTGAGCAGGTTTTGCTTTCACCACAAACTTTGTTTACACTCCTTTCCAACTTGGCTGTCCATGGAGGTGGGAACTCTAAAATGAGGGTCTGCCTGAGGTAGGCCCCTATATAGCCCCAACCTTTCCCCCTTGTTCTTTTGTGTGTAGGTGCAAAGTGGAGCTTGGAGTGAAGAGTTGAACGTCCAGTAAAAGGTAAACTCTCTCAAAGTCCCCTTGTGTTTATTACAATTTTCGCCTTCCTGTTTGTCTATTTTGCATAGTATATCCCAGATATGGGCTTAGAAGTGAAACCTGGTTCTGTCCACTTGAGCTCCTGAGCCCTCTATTGCTTAGGATGCCAACATGTCTTTTAGACAACAACGTGCCATGCTAGCGTCCTGAAACCGCGCTGCTGTCTTTTGGCCGAGAGCTTGCTCATCTGAGGCAGAAGTCTCATGGTTTCACTCTCTTGGGATCCGAGGTAACTTTCTTTGAAACACTAATAGAAGTATACTTCTCTGCATTTTTGTTGACTTGCTTATATTGAGGTGTATAAGGGAAGTTTGTTCCCTGGTGATCTCTTGAGAACAAAGAGACCCGTGTGTAGCGAATCCCTCTTATATCACATTTTGGTGAACCAAACATGAACGCGTCGGATCTATTTTCATGATGTTGCATGCTTATAATAATCCCTTTTTGAATAAGATTTCTATATGTGGAAGATGCTCTAGATGACTTCTTAGAAGCGCTCTCCCCTAGCTGTAAATCTTCCGAGCAAACTCTCCCTTCGCAAGTTGAGGAGTCAGTAAATGTGGTTGTGGTCTTTGTGGCTCCTCCGAGCCCTAAGAAGCTTGTCATTTACGTGACCCCGGCTGAACCATCCCCTAGGGATAATTGTTCTGTCTATGGGATTTCATGTCGTAGTGATTCATCAAACTTATGTTCAAGGTTCGTGAAAGCTATGGACTCCACTTCTTATAATGCTATTGGGCATACATATAATACAAGGAGAAATAAACAAAAATTGGATCAACAACCTTCCATTCCTACATCACAACCAACTCAAGTTCCTACTTTACCACCTTCTCAACCAAGCCTTCTTTCAACACCTAAACCTGCGATCAAAGCACCAGGGGATTACGATCTTGTCGAGCAACTTCGTGTTACTTCGGCTAAGATCTCACTTTGGGACTTGCTTCAGATTGCTCCGGTTTACCAATAGATGCTCCAGGAAGCTTTACAAAAGATTCTCTTACCTGCCTCAACTAGGCCTACGGATGTTAATGCGTTGTTGGCTCATATTCGAGTGGATTTGCTGAATATTACGTTCCACCTGCAAGAACTCCCGCCTCTAGATGTGTAGAAGCAAGCAGACCCCTTGATGATTATAATTAATGTTAATAATATCGGTATTAGGCGCACTCTCGTTGACACTGGCTTGGCTCTTAACGTTTGCGGTATGGACCTATTGTCTAATATTAAAGTTGATTCATCTTCCTTAGTGGCTTCTTGTATATTTGTGGGTTTGATAACGTTGGCTGCCAAGCTCTAGGTATGATAAAACTACCTTTGCAACTAGGCCTTGTTACCTTGCCTACATTGGTCTATGTGATGCTTGGCCCGTTACCATACAATCTTCTCTTGGGGAGACATTCGATTCATGCTATGGGTGTTGTGACTTCTACTTTACACCGTTATTTGAAGTTTGTCGTAAACAATTGGGTGGTTACAGTTAAAGCAGATCCAAAAGCTGTTCACCTTTGTGAGCTAGCGCCTGCTTGTCATGCTTTAGTTGTATCCACTCTTAAGAATTGTATTCCATCATTAACTGTTAATGCTATGAAACGTTCTTCATCGATACCCTCTATGAAGGTCGTTCTTGGAGCAAGTGTCGACAATGATGAACTGCATAAAGCACAAGATCATAAGTCTCCTCTGTCTTCCCCTTCTTAATCGAATGCTTTCCTTGGTGATGATTAGGGCTCCTTGGATTTCTCTGAATTCTTTATTGCAGAATACAAGGATAACCCTTCTTGCATAGATTTTCTAGGTATTTCTGACACAAAGGTGGACGACACTCCTGCTTGGGAAGAGAAATGTGACCCTATTCAGGAGATCACTCCTTCCTTTGTTGAGGAGGGGAATCCTACTCCTACGAAATAGGTTAATGTTTTTTTACCTGGTAAAGAAGGTGGGAATGCTCCTGTAGAGACATTCGACATTCATTGGTGGAATGAAAAACTCTATGTAGAGCCTCCACCTCTTGAAGTTCTACAAACTCGTTATGGGTTTGGATATGAACTTGCTTCTTGATATGGCTATGGGCAGAAAGGCCTAGGGCGTATCAAACAAGGAATCCAAGTCCCTATCCAGTTTAAGCCACGACAACTATTTGGGTTTGGGATGCTCTGTTGAACAGTCTAAGCAAAAACCTTGGTGGAGTGTTAATATGATTTTAGCTGAGCTATTGAGCTTGGTTTATCCTGAGTTGATAGAGGAAAGGGAGCAGGCCGAGAAAATCCCTTTAGATGTCTTCTCTTTGGACGAAGCACTTGGGGAATTCCTAGGTGCCTATTCCCCGTTGCCTCCTTTTCATCAGAAAAACGATTCCCGTATTACTTGTATAAACAAGCATACTTTGGAGAATCTATTTTGAGAAGTGATGAAGAAGACCCTCTATTTAAATCCTTTAGATGAAGATCACAGTTCTCTCCTTAAGGGAGATACTATTGAAGTTCCTATGGATCCTAAATCCTTAGAAAAGGTAATCAAGATTGGGAAGTGTCTCTTTAGAGGAAGCAAATGAACACTCTGAGCTCTTGCATTCTCATCCCGATATCTTCAGAGGAAGCAAATGAACACTCTGATCTCTTGCATTCTCATCCTGATATCTTCACTTGGATGTATGAGGATATGCTTGGTATTGACGAATCTATAGTGGTTCACAATATTGTCCTATGTCTCGACACCAAGCTAGTTAAGCAGAAAATCTGAAAGATCAATCCCAGGGTGGCATTGATGGTCAAGACTGAGATAGAAAAGCTTTTGAAAGCAGAATTTATCCGTTCGATTGACTACTCCCCCTGGATTTTGAATATAATTGTTGTTGGTAAACTTGATGGCTGTATTCGTATATGTATTGACTTTTGAGATCTTAATAAGGCTTCTCTTAAGGATGATTTTTTGTTGCCTAATATAGATATGATTGTGGACTCGACAGCAGGCCATGCATTGTTATCTTTTATGGATGGCTTCTTGGGTTACAATCAAATCCGTATTAACCCGGATGATCAATATAAGACAACCTTCACTATCCCTTGGGGGACTTTTTGCTATGTGGTCGTGCCCTTTCGGTTAAAGAATGCGGGAGCAACTTACCAATGGGCAATGACCCTAGTATTTCACGATTTCATTCATAAGATAGTAGAAGACTATGTTGATGACATCTTGGTGAAATCAATAACTCGTCAAGATCATGTGAAGAACCTCTGTCTCATCTTTGAAAGGCTTCAACTCTATAAGATGAGACTAAATTCCCATAAGTGCGTTTTTCGGTGTAGATGCTGGCAAGCTTTTGGGGTTCATAGTTTCTCACCGTGGAATTGAGGTTGACACAAATAAAATTGATGCCATTGTTAACATGCCTCCATCAAGAAATATTACCGAGTTGCAAAGTTTACAAGGGAAGATTCAGGCAATTCGTAGATCTATATCTCACTTGGCTAATCGTACCCTTCCCTTCACTCGTCTATTGGAAAAGGATGTTAGCTTCATATGGGATGGAGTGCCAGAGAGCCTTTGAGTCAATCAAAGCTTATTTGGCCAATCCTCTTGTATTGATGTCAACTATGCAAGATAGACCCTTCTTGCTTTACCTTGCTGTGTCACCTTATGCCTTGGAAGCTTTGCTGGCTCAATATGATGACGCGGGGAAAGAGATCAATCTACTACATCAGCCGCGTCCTAGTCAATTACAAAACTCGTTATTCTTCCATGTAGAAGCAATGCCTCGCTCTTGTCTTTGCTACATAGAAGTTGAGACACTACCTTCTCCATGCCGAAACACACGTCATAGTAAAAATGAATCTCTTAAAGCATTTGTTCTCTAGTGTTGACCTTGCTTGGAGATTAGTGAAATAGGTTATGTTGCTTTCTGAGTTTGATATAAAGTTCGTTACTCAAAAATCAATAAAGGGTCAAGTGGTTGCCGATCAATTGGTAGATGCTCCCTCATCTCGCTCCTTCCCTAGGTTGGATTTGTTTCCTGACGAAAATATTTTCACAATTAATTACAATCTTGAATGGAAGATGTATTTTGATGGATCGAGGTGTCAGACTGGTTTTGGAGCTTGTGTGGTCTTGATATCCCCCGAAGGTAAATCAGTTCCTTTATCCTTTTAGATATATTTTCCTTGCACCAATAATATCATTGAGGATGAAGCCCTCATTGCTGGCTTGTGTGTCACGATTACACTAAAAATTAAGCATATTCATATACTAGGTGATTTTGAGCTCATTGTGAATCAAATTACGAGAACCTATCAAGCTAAACAAAATAAGTTATCCCGGTACTGAGACCTTGCTTTGTCCTTGCTCAATCGGTTCTCCTCTTTCACAATAGACAATGTCCCTAGGAGATAAAATAGACATGCCTATGCTATGGCAAGTGTTGCTTCCTTGGTATCTTTGGGAGAGGATACAAAAGAATACCACTTCCTAGTTCAGGTCTTGCGAAGCCCTACGATTTCTAATAAACCTGAATCCGAGTCTTTTGTGTGTTATCACGTAGACTCAGGAGAATGGTTTTCTAGTATCTACAATTATTTAAAGATTGGAAACTTTACCAATAAGGCGATGAAAAATGATCACACTCGTATATGAAAGCTTTTAGCACATTATGTCATTTTATCTGATGTCCTTTATCGAAAATCCTATAATGGCTTACTTCTCATGTGTCTCACTAAAGTGGAAATATCCCTTGCCCTTAAGGAAGCCCATTCAAGCTCTGGGGGTGGATACTTTGGTGGTAGATCCCTGGCAAGAAGACTAATACACATGGGGTACTATTGGAAAATGATGGAACAAGATTCCTTCGATTTTGTTAAGAAGTGCTTTCAATGTCAACAACACAACTGTCTTATTCATGCACTTGCTCAAGAGTTACAAAACCAAACCTCTCTTTGGCCGTTTGCAAAATGGGGGTTGGATATCATTGGAAAAATATCACCTCCTTCCAAGGGACATACCTTTATTATCATCGCTACAGATTACTTCACAAAATGTGTCAAAGCTATTCCACTTCGATCCGCAAACGCTGAAGCTATCTGTAGTTTTCTCATGAACAACATTATTTCTCGTTTCGGATTCCCTGCTACACTTGTTTTTGACAATGGTACGCCATTCAAAAACAAGTAAAGCAATTCTTAGAAAAGTTTCATATCCAACATAGGTTTTCTACACCCTACTATC
>VDFB02193867.1:762836719-762949701 GCA_007258455.2 Sequoia sempervirens | reverse complement strand
ACTTCTAATCCAAGGAAGTAATGCATGAGCCCAAGGACCTTCATCTCAAATTCAAAAGTCAACTCCTTCTTACACTCGAGAATCAGGTAATCTTCTCCAGTAAGAATCAAATCATCAACATATAAGACTAAAATTAATGCTTCACCATTGATTACCTTGAAGTAGAGATTTGAGTAAGCATCATTCTTCAATAAGCCCAAACTTGACAAGTACCAATCAATCCTTTCGTACCATGCACGAGGAGCCTGCTTAAGACCATACAAGGCCTTCTTCAACTTGCAAACATGAGACTCCTTCCCATGAACCTCAAATCCATCAGGTTGCTTGATATTAACTTCTTCCTCAATCACACCATTCAAAAACATTGTCTTCACATCCATCTGGTGAATCTTCCATCCTCTAGATGCAACAATAGCAATGATGGTTCTGACAAAAGTATAGCGAGCAATAGGAGCAAATGTTTCTTCGAAATCAACTCCCTCTTTCTGTGAAAATCCACGAGCCACGAATCTTGCCTTGTACTTCTCAATGCTTCCATCTGCAGCATGCTTGATTTTGAAGAGCCATTTCGAAGATACCACAGATTTGCCCTCAGGTCTAGGAACAATGTCCCAAACATCATTCTTGAGAATTGATTGGTACTCCTCTGCCAAAGCATCTCTCCAAACCTGTTGACTAGATGCTTCCTCAACACAAGTAGGCTCAGATTCAATGATCTAACTCATTAAGGCAACATAACTGGAGAACTTTTGTGGCCTTTTACTTTCTCTAAATGTGCCTCTAGGAGCTGCAAAAGTTTCAGCCTCTTGCATAGTACGCCTAGCCCATAGAGGTCTTTTTCTCCCAATTACAATGTCAATAGGCCCATCAATAGGTTCCAAGGGTTCAACAAGATCAATGTCTTCTTTCGGTTCTGAAGTCTCCCTCTGAATCTCAGGAGTATGGTTAACTTCCATATCCTAAGGTGACTCTTCATTATCAATCTCCATATGAGTGCCCCTGGATCTCTTGAATGCAACATCTTCCTCGAATGTGACATCCCTACTGATCTCGATCAACTTCTGTCCAGGAATGTATATTCTATAGGCTTTTGATGTCTCGCTGTAGCCCACAAAAATTCCCTTCTTGCCGGAAGGCTCCAACTTTGTTCTCTTTTCCTTTGGAACATGAACATAGACAGGACATCCAAAGATCCTTAAATGACTAACCTCAGGCTTCTTTCATGTAAAGGCTTCTTCCAGAATCATATTCTCCAGGATCTTGTGAGGACTTCTATTCTGTATATATACTGCAGTCCGAGAAGCTTCTGCCCATAAGAAGGTTTGTAGATCTTGGTCATGGATCATGGCTTTTGCTGCTTCCAGGATCGTCCTGTTCTTTCTTTCTGCAATACCATTTTGTTGAGGATTATAGGCGACACAGAACTCCCTCTTAATCCCTACATCAACACAAAAATCCCTAAAGCTACCAGAGGTGTATTCTCCACCATTATCAGATCTGAGGACCTTGAGTCTTTTACCAGAAAGATTCTCTACCAAGGCTTTGAACTCCTTAAACCTTCCTAACACTTACTCAAACTCTTTAGTTTTCAAAACATAAATCCAAGTCTTTCTAGAGAGGTCATCAATAAACAAAACATAATAGAAGAATCCACTCGAAGACGGAACAGATATAGGTACACATAAATCAGAATGAATAAGGTCTAAAATGCACTTAGATCTATTTTCTCTACTATATAAAGGAGCTTTTATATTCTTACCTAATGCACAACCTTTGCAAGTTCCTTCATGCTCCTAATTGAACTTAGGAAGACCCGTCACCATCTTCTCCATGATAGGTAAGGCTCAGAAGTGAAGGTGAGCCAATCTTCGATGCCAAAGATCACATAAACTTGAAGAATCATGAACTAATGCATGCAGTGGATGCGTACAAAGTCTGTAGAGACTTTCATGTCTAACTCCAATTACTTGAGCATCCTTGAAGCTGGAATTTTCCATCCACACAAGTACTTTGCCTTTGGAGAAGGCAACTTGATATCCTTTATCTTCTAGAGCTGAAATTGAAATGAGATTGTGCTTGATCCTGGAACATAAAGAACATTGCTCAACTAAAGTGTGATGTTGGAATCCAAATGAAGAGTAGAAGTCTCAATCCCTTTTACGTAGTAGCCTGCATCATCTCCAATAATGACTTGTTTGGAAGACTCTTTCTCCACCAAGCTTAATAAGTGCTCCTTAAAACCCGTGATGTGTTGAGAGGCACCACTGTCGATCAGCCAAGTGTTAGTGTTTGTAGGTACATTGCTTGACAATGCCAAGTAGAATAAATATTCACATGTATCCTTCTGTGGAGAAGCATCATCAACATCTGCAACGGTGGCTTGTTGCTTAGGTCTAGTTGGACAATGCTTAGCAAAGTGGCCAAACTTATCACACCTAAAGCATTGGATGTTGGACAAGTCTCTCTTTTTCTTGGAAGGGGGAGCACCATCATTTCCCTTCTCTCGATTCCTCTTAAAGAATCCTTTCTTTCCATCTTTTCCTTTCTTCTTCGAAGTTTGGGAGGCGAGAACATGAATATCTTCATTAGATGAAATTTGACCAACGCCTCTAGCCACCAATCTTGACTCCTCTTGAATGCAATCGGCTCTCAAGCAATCAAACTTAGGAAGTTTGGATCTTGCACTGATTCCTTGAATGTAGGACTCCCATGATAATGGAAGACCGTTGAGAGCAAGCATCGTCAAATCTTTATCATCGACCACATGACCAATTGTAGAGAGCTGATCTCTCAATTCCGAAATCCTCGTGAAATAGGCAATGACGGTTTCTCCTTTCGCCATCTTCACATGGTGAAGTTGTTGCTTCAGTGCAAGTATAATGTCCCCTTCTAATTGATCTTCTGAGAATCAAAGGATTAGCCTATAACATCAACCCTCGTAGGCTAATGGTTCTAGATAGAGGGTCACTCGAACGGGCACTTGGTCATGAATTTGCAGTGTTGGTATCTGGAGTATGGTGACGGGGTGAATTTGTGCTTTTGGCGTGATATTTGTGCTTAAAATATTGATCTTCAACTTTAATTTCACCTCCTCTGGCTTAGGGACCATGTGTCTATTATTTTAAGGGGGCACTTTATATTTTTCTGTTACTATTCATTACTAAAGTGGAAAAAGTTATAACTTAAGTGAATAGTAACTCACTTTAATGAATAGTGATTTCAATGTGAAATTATAAAAGAAAGAGGAGAAGCTCGACCCCCTCATGTTATTGAGTTATTTTGTTGCTTGAGCTTTGAAAGTTGGAGATTGTGGAAGAGGGAAACTAGGGTTTCCTGATTTCAGCAGTGGATAAGCCAGGTGGGGCTTTGTTCTTCGTTTTCAAGCTTCTTGATGGTGTGAAATACCACCTTAAAGTTGCAGATCAGAATTTGCATGCTTCATTTGGAGCCACACTTTCCTATTTGCAAGTGCTTAAAGTCATCTTTTGGAAGGGTTTTTGCTGCTAGAGACTCCATTTGCCATCTAGAAGGTGTTGTTTGCATTTTTTTGAAGATTTGGGAGCTGATTTCTACATCTACAGCCAGCCGCCATGTTTTGAGGGTTTGTGACAGCCAAAGGAAACAAAACGCCTCCCTTTAGTGGCTGCTTTCTCATCCAAAGTGGGTGCCCTTCATCTAAGAAGACCTCCAATCAAAAACTTGGTGGGAGAATTCCATATTTCAACCTTTGTGAGCATTTTATTGAGGACGGGTACTGTAGCAATCACTATTCACTGTGCTACATGGCTGTAAGTAATTTCATGGCATAAGTTGTATCTTGTTTTGAAACGAATGTGAGTTATTCAACTTATGTACTCACTTATGTAATGAAGAAAGCATTTTGACTATCATATTGAATCTTGCTCGAGTTATCATAGTAGTTTAGATATTTTGAGTTCCTACTGTATGCATACACTTTTTAAAATTATCAGTATTATTGGCATCAAACATCAAAACACAAAAACACAAAAAAACAAAATACCAAAACCAAAAATCAGACCAAAAGAATCTCAGTGGAACAAATCAGCAAAGTGGTGGAACACTACAGCAAGTGCCTGACTTGTGTTGTTGATTTCGTACATCTCCTCCAATGTTTTAAACATATCCTTTGCCATCTTCAACTTGGAGACAATCGGAACAATATGGTCTTTGACAGAACCAACCAAGAACTTCTTTGCCTTGATGTCTTTCTTCCTCCATTGCAACTTCTCTTCTTCCTCTTCTGGATCGGGAACTTTGGTCTCCACAAACTCAGCCAAATCATTCTCTTCCAATGTGAGCATGATTCTAAACCTCCATGATGTATAGTTGGATGCTCCCTCAAGTCTATCCTCAATCTTCAAACCGTTCACCATCTTGACTAAGATAGAGATAGACAACTAAATATCAAGAAGAGAATAGAGTATCCCTTTGAGGACAAATCTGATCACGATCTTCTCAAACCCGCTCTGATACCATGTTAAGTTTATTGATCAGATTTAAATGCACAGAAATTAATTCAAAATCAGACACAATAACACAGCAAATACCCTGAGAAAACCCTCCTCTTGAGGGAGAAAAACCCAGCAACAATATATCACTTATATATTGATATGTAATTCAAGAATCTCCTTTACAAAGGCCGATATGAAGGCCAACAAGAGACTACAAACTGATGTAGATACACAGCAATAAGACTCAGCTTTATACAATTCTTCAACCTGCTCCTCTATAGAATTTGCTCTATGACTGTGACGACTTATGATGAATATGAATACTAAACAATGAAACAAGAGTGGATATATATACATTATCAAGAGAAGGACGTGACTCTTCACCATCATGTCGGCCAGCATAGGGAGATATCCCTTCATAGAGACACATCCAAAAACATGATAAGTCGGCCTCCTCAAAATCGTATCTTTAAAATCGTGCCTCCTCCTATCAAGGTCGGCCTTCATAATAAATGTGCCTCTTCATTAAGATTTGTTTGTCTTAACAAATAGATGTGTCTCTTAATAATTGCGCCTCTTGGAGTATCAATAAATAAAACAGCCTGGGGCTATATTTGATTTATTACAAATAGGAGATCGCTAGAAGTAGAGACCGACGCTGTACATGATCATCAACACAAATAATACATCATCAAACTCCAAATTGTTACATGACTAAACTCAAAAGGAAATTGCACCAACTTCTACTATTGGATACTTGGCATCATTACAAAACTCAACTTGAACTCCAAAGATATGTTCCTTTAAGTTGGTAAAATACTTTCTAGTCAATGTCATGTGCCTAGATGCCCCACTATCCACTTACCAAGCATTCCTAGGAAATGTATTGGTAGATAGACAAAATAACATTGAGAAATCTTTCTCAAACTTAGCACAATACTCATTCACCTAAATTTCTAAAGAAGCTGCCACTTCCTCCTATTGTTGCTTCCCTTGGTTCTTCTTGTCTAGACACTATGATGCATAATGACCGAACTCATGACAACCAAAGTACTTGATTTTAATCAAGTCCTCCTTTTCTAGCTATGAAGATACTTCCTCATCCTTTCCCTTGCCCTTGTTGTTCGCTTTTCTTTTACTTCCCTTCATCGTTCCATAGAGGGATAAATTCTTGTAAACACCCTTCTTGTTGGCTTTTTGACTCCATTTGAGTTTCCTCCTAAATAAAATCATCCCACAGTATTTCAAAGGAATGAAGGTTCTCCCAAGCACAAATGCTTGCCATGAAGATGAGAAACCATTCAAAGCCAAGTTCACAAGCTCTACATCTTCAACCTTCTCCCCAACTACTGCAAGTTGATCAAGAAGCTATGTGATCTTCATCAAGTAACAGTATTTGATTTAGTCATATCTAAGGATCTAAGTTTGTTTCTCAATATCACTTCCCTATTTATGTTTTCACTCTAGAAAAGACTCACCAGAGTATCAAACATTTTCTTGGTTCTTTTCTTTTCTAACAAATGAGGAATTAAATAATCCTTCACCACAACTTTGATCATCCACTTGGATTTAACCTCATCCACTTGGATTTAACATCTTTCTTCTTGTGAGCTAGCAACTACTGAGCATCTGTGGGTGTAGGCACCACATCCTTTACAATTTCTAAAAGATCATTTTCTTCCCACTAACAAAGTCACCTTGACTTTCCAAGGTCGGAAATTTAATGCAACATCTAATCTACCCTAGATCCTCAGGCCAGTTAATGCCATAATACTTTTTCTCAACAAACTCTAAGATTTGAAAATAAAGGACTACTCAAAAAAACCTATTATTAGTATGTTGTCCTCTCAAACCCTACCAAAACGACTTTAAAAATGCACAAGTGCTAAAACTGATCACGACCCTAGTCATTACTTCTGTAGACACATAAAAAGGTCCTCTTAATCGTTTTTATCCATTGCATATTTTAATCGTTCATCTGCATAATCATATCTCCATAAAACCATTAAAATATTATAAGCATTTATTAATAACCATAATCGATTTACATAATCATTTAGTCATTTATATATTATTTATCCATTTGCATATTTCATTATCCCATTCATAAATATTTATTGTTTCATTAACCATCAACATATTCATAAATCATTTAACCATTTCACAAATCATTAATTCATCCATTTCATTAATCATTAATCTATAATTGCTTAAATACATTTATTACGCATGCATAATCATTATACTCATACATTAAATATTTCCATTCTGTTGGGTGAAAATTATGTAATCAGTTTTTCGATAGATTACACAACTAGGACTTCAGCCACAGTTATGTGAGATGTAAATCTCTCCTCTCGGAAAGGGGAGGCACCCTTCTTACTGCTGACAGAAGCGATAGTAAAACAAACAAGTAATTACAAAATGTACACAATACTTACGAAGTGAGAGGGGTGTGTTACATTCATCCTTCTCTCTCTTTTCAGAGAAGATGTTTACAATGCTTCACTGTTGGAAGTTCTCAATTCTTAATAACTTTAAACTAACAACGACCAGTAATACCAATACCTCTATCTTGTCAAAGCAAAGCGTAGAGATACCAGAGGTAATTAACAATAAACAAATAAAGTAAAAGTGAAAGCTCACGAAGGCACAAAGTCGTTCCGTAGCTTTTTCAATGGTGGATCTGTGAAAAGAGTGTCGTTTGTCACATTAGAAGCACAAAGTCTTCTTAGACGCAGCAATTCCTCGAACAACATGAACAATTACAAGCACAAAGTCTTATAGATTATCCAACCAAAATATTCAAAAAGCATGAACAATTACAAGCACAAAGTCTTGTAGATCATTCAACCAAAATATCCAAAACATAAATGAAAATCTAAATAATGGATGTAACACAAAGTTTACATAAATTACTTAGAGTCCTTCAAATATCACTAAACTAATCGCCACCAAATAAGATCAATTCGTAAGACTATTGAATCCAACACAAAGTCTGGCTTGCAATCTTCTTCTTTATTGATCGAATTTCATTCACAAAGTATGAACACAAAGTTTCACAATTCTGCTTCAAAAAGGGCAGCACTTCGTTGCAAAATACTAAAGGATAAATTTACAATACAAATCCCTCACATTATATAGAAAGAGGGATGAGCAAAAATAGGAATCTAATTGAGGAAATCAAGGAAAGTTAGGTGAGCGATTTTAGGAGATCTCACCTAACTTTGACCAAAGTCAAAGTGTAATTTGTTTTCAAAAGATTACATCTTCGAGCTTGGTGCAATTACAATTTACAAAAAGACATTTAAGATGTCAGGAAATATTTACAAGATGCATAAAGGGATCCACCGGAAATGTCTAACACTGGAGATCAAGAAGCTTCTTCATGTTTCCTTGCTTTGGGCGCGGAAGTCTTCATATTTCTTCCTGGTCTCCTGCACGAACTTCTCATCCGGACCAACGGTGTAATCCACAATGGTGTGAATTCTCGTGATCGATCTCATGGCAGATGAATGAACCTTCTTGCACCTGTCAAGATGCGTTTTCAGGTTATCCAATGTGAGCCTTGTATCACAAATGACGCTCAATGAGGCTTCTGAAAAGTCTAAACAGTCAATCAATTTTATGATGGCTTCCTTGAAGATCTGAGATATTTCTATGGTTGGCAGGAAGATATGATTCTCCTCAAGAAGTTGACCTGGTAACTCCTTGATACCTTTTTCAAGAATAACACGATGTCCTTCGACATCTTCCTGCACTTGGTGGAGATCTTTCATAAGAGATTGAATTACTTGAATTCTATGTTTCAAGGATTCTCTTACCTCAATGAACTTTTCTTTGTCAAGAATTACCCCGACTTCCACCAGTTTGCTGAGATTTACCTGCTTCATCTGTGACCACGATAGCAGGCATTTTTCCATATCTCTGCACTCCTGGGAAAGTACACTTTTTTCTTTATCAAGCTCTGTGGTGAGCTTGGCCAACAAGGTAGTTTTCTCGTCTGCAGCAATTATGAACTGAGATCCGTGCTCTATGATCTTCTCAATGAAATCATACAACACTCTACCTTTGGAGGCGAACTTCTTAGCTTTTTTGACGGTTGGGTCCTCAACACTTACCACTGTCAGCGGTTGTGCATTAGTTGGAGATCCTGCAAGTCGCTTTACAACAGTGGCATAATGCTCTGCCCTCTGCTTGTACATATTGCAAGCTTGCTCCATTTTATCCAGTCTTCCAGCCAAGATATCCAATGTCACTTGCGCATCAACCTTTGCACTTTCATTGGTAACCTTGCCAAGCTGGACTTTTGTCACTGTGTAGTCTTCCATATTGACATCACCTTCTTTGTAACATTCAACCTTGAGTATACTTTTGCCTTTTTCTTCCCTTTAGCCTTTGGAGGGACTATCTCTGCGAGGTCCAGCTCCTTTGGAGAGATCATTTGCTTCTTCCGCTTCAACACTTGAGATATCAGCCAAGGGGGAAGAAAGGAGGTGTGAACTTCTGTATTCACTGTCAACTCAGTTGTCATCGTCACTTCTGAAGTTATTGTCACATCTGAAGTTACCATGGGTATTGTGACAATAGAAGTGTCTGTCATCATTGCTCCTGTAGATTGCACATTGAGCTAATCACGCATTGACTCATTCATGAAACGATTGAATTCATGTTCAGAAGTGATATCATACGTTGGTGAAGACAGGCTAGGAATGGATGATGGAGAACTTCACAGTATATCAACCGTATGAATGCTTGTCACTGAGGGAGTATCAAGCTAGGTTGATGCTGCAGGAATAGTGGATATCTCAACTGCAGGAATAGTGGTAGGAATGGGTGATGAGGGAACAGGAGGTGGAGGAGTCCTCAAACTTGGAGGGGTATGAGGAACATCGGAAATCACAGGCGATGACGTTCTAGGAATTTCCTCAACTACATTCTTAGGAGGAGAAGTGGTTCTTTCTTGATCATGCCTGGGTTCCTGTTGATCACCCTCTTGTCTCTCCGATTCTAGTTCACCTTCAGAATCACCTTCAGATTCTTCTTTAGAATCTTCTTCAGACTCTTGCCCGCTTTCAGAAACCTCTTTTGCATCAGAGTCTGCTTCTGCTGAGTCTTCATCTTCAGCGGATTGATCACTTGAAGTTCCTTCTTCATCGAAATCTGCCTCCTCTGGAATAGACTTTTTACCTTTAGAGCGAGATGGATCGGATTCCGTAGTTTCTGTTTCTGGGACGGACTGGGTATCTTTCTTGCCAACAGTAAACTTGATCCTAGGACCTCTTCGTGAAGAAGCGGGAACAGCCGCTGATTTATTTTTCATGTGGAGTTCTTGCTGTTGGCGAGCTTTCGCTTCGGATTCTTCTCCTTCCGAATCTGTTCTGAAACTTTTCATTTCATAACCATGCTTATGTAACCATTCTGCAGTGTTGGCTAGGATTGGCTTCAATCTCTCTCTCATGCTGGTAATTTCTTTCCTAGACTATTGAATTGCAGGCAACGGTCTTTTAGAAACCTCTTGTTCATCATAGAGAGCATTCATGATATCGCCAGGAACTGCAAAATCCTCTAGTAGGTCAGCAACATCAAGGTCTCTGATCTGCTGAACAGTCAACCTGCAATAGTCCATTTTGTGAATGGCTTACAATCAGCCCAGATGTCTTCAAAACGGTACTTGTGATGATGACCCTTTTGTAATTTCTTTCTGACATCTCGGTAATCAAAATCAAACCTATACCTGTAGGTCTTGATTGTCATGATTTGCATTTCAGCATAAACAGACTTGGCTTTTTGTACAGTTGGGATAGTATATCTGCCGATTGTCAGTGGGAACTTGAATCCACGCTTGTGGTTACTTCTTCGTTCTTTTTGCACTGAAATCAGCTATCTGCATGTCTCCATGAGAACCCACTTATCTGAAGGATAACGTGGCAGCATGTAAAGACAGCTAGTGTAGCACCCTACTCTCAAATAAGTAAACGTTGGGAATTGAAGAAATAGGCATCCAACTTTACTTACCACCTTATAAGCCTAATCAGATACCCTCCTCCTTTCGAGAGCTGGATCAAAATTCAAAAGCAAAGGTGCGAAGAAAGCATCAGTAACCCGCCTGAAGTGATGGAAGCTTTCCTTCAATTCCAGTTGATAGAAAAATTTGTACACAGGTACCATCATTCGTTCCCTTTTGTAGATAAACCTGGGAATTGTCTCATTAAAGCTACTGCGTACACCAAGTAAGAAGTCATATAGAATTTCAATGTGGAAGGAGCATTGATCAGCTGCTCATGTATTTCATCACTGATCTGTTTGCCCCAGTCAATGTGCACCTTTTGTCTTCTTATAATCCTGATGTATTTATACATCCAATCATGAAAAGTGGACGATTCTGGCAAGCCTTTTACTCTGTTTAAAAATGTGATCATATATTTGACGTCATCCTTAAAATCACTTCGTAGAAGTCCTTTTGGCCATCTGGAAACGGATTGTCTAGGCTTCTTCAACCATTGGGTATTTATTAGGTTTTTAGCCTTGTTGGGATTAGCATCAAAGACTTCTTGTGCTTTTTGTATAGAGATATCAATGTATTTTTCCATTTGAGGAACCTTAAACAAAATGTCAAAGAAATCAGGGTCGAGTTTTAGAATCTCGTGCCCAGAAGAATCGATCACACTTCTGCTTTCTCTGATGTAGTGAGATGCCACTTGAAGGACAAACTCCGTATTGTGTGTAGTTGTAGGGAACATAGCTACCAAATGCAGGTTACTGTGTACAATTGCTCTCATTGGGTCAGGAAGAGGCTTCATCTCTATTTGCTTCGCAAAATCAACCAAGTCTTGACGACCAACTTTTGTGTCTTTTATTTCTTCCACCTTGGAGACCACTACAGTCGGCGGATAGACACCTTGATATTTATATTTCATTTTGCCCTTTGCTTTTGAAGAAGATAGAGGTTTACTGGCAGTCATCAAGAGCGACTGAATCTTTGATCAATCAACTTTGAAGATCCTGAAAAGAGACTACAAGGTGTCGAGCCAGAACAAACATTAGTCGTTAAATAGCATGGGAATGCGCAAAACAAGTAACGATGATGCGCAAGCGTGGAGCCGATGACAAGGCACGCAAAACGATGCACAAAATGGAAGGAGCGAGGTTCAGGACTGAATTGGGCAAGTTTGAAACGTTTCAGGGAAAAATTGTGAAAACTGTAAGGGCGCACTTTTTCAGCGCCCTTACATTTTGGGGAATTCTGACTTTGATGCAGGGCCGCTGAAAAAGTGCATACCTGCACTTTTCAGTGTTAGAAAATATTTCAAAATGTCAGGGCGCACTTTTTCAACGCCATGACATCCCTCATTGTGGAGTTGGTAATTTACACTTGGGAAGAACAAAATGAAAGTATAAGGGCACATTTTGGATGCTATTACATGTGAAGCTTGAGTTTTGGAAAAAACAACGCGCAGTGAGGTTGAAAAATAGCGCTTGACTCTTGAGACACAAATTTCTTCGTGTGAAGCATTTGCAAAATGTATTTTTGAAGAGGAGCCCTCTTGCCACGCATTTTGGAAAGACAAACCTACATCTTTACCCAACAATACACTGATGGTGATAGAGGTAAGCAAACACGTCAGTGCTTGAAAGTGGGAAGAGAGAAATCACACCAAAACGAGCCATGAAAACCTCATTGCATAAGTTATGTATTAGGAAAATGCGTAGACACAAGATGGACATATGAAGAAAGAAAGACAATGAGATTGGGATGAAAATGAACGTCCATACACCAGGAAAGATATTCAAAAAGCCATTAAATGAAAGAGAAACGCGTGTTCAGAAAAACGTATGAAGAAACGAAGGTAAGAATAAAAAACGCACATGTAAAACCTAAGATATGTACAAAATAATGAAGGAGAATGAAGAGAAAACAAGAAGAACGACTCGCCAAGAGAAAACACGAATTTTAGTTAAGAGGAACTTCGAAACTCATCAAAAACGTGCTTTGCAGCTTGAGGAGAATTCGCCCAACATGAAGGAAAGAAGTTGAAGATCATAAACAATGAAAATGAAATAATAAGACACTTTTAAGTAAAAGAAAAACATAAAAACCTAACTCAAGTTGAGCAATAAATTTAGGCATGAAAAGTGGCACGATGAACGAAAAACGTAACACATGAAGAAACGCGCCAAGGCCAAAAAAAGACTAAGTGTTGATAAAAAGAGTAATAGCGCACTTTTTCAGCGCCATTACATTTTTAAGATTTCACTTTCATGCAGGGGCACTTAAAATTAGCGCCCCTACACTTTTTGTACTTAGCCAATTTTTGGCTTGTGAGCAGGAGAGCACTTTTTCAGTGCAACTACATTTTTCACAATTAACTAAGTACGAACGGTGAGACTTCGCGAAGGGGCTTGTTTCGAAGGTCTTCGCGAGGAGAACATAGGGGGATGCTCAAATTGACTATTCGAGGCTTTGGAACGCATTTCGAGGTGGATTGAAAATCACCTTGTTTTGCGTGCTTGAACTTCATGAACCTAGGAAACGGACAAGTTTCGTAGGGGGGTTATCCGTGGAACGAGCGCTGCTAGATTCCGTGATAACACATTCATCATCATATTTATATGCATATCTTTAATAAATCCATTAATTCATCCATTTGCATAAATCATTTCACTTTGACCATTTGCATGATTATCATTTGCATTAATCATTAAAATGCATTCATATATTTCATTAAATAATTCACAATTCATAAATCACTTCCATGAAATTAGCTCAAAATTGCACATTAAACTCATAAATCATTTCCATGGAATTAGCTCAAAATTGCACATTTTGAGCTTCCAAACACGAATCATGGCATAAATCACTCATTTCTCATTTCTCATTTTCACATTATGCATTCATCTATAAAAACCTCTTCCTTCTCACTTTTTGGGATACACATTTTTTAATTTCAAAACTCCAATCTCATTCTGATCACATCCAATTCTACACAGCTTCTTGTGTTTTTGCTGCAAAAATCTGAGAGCAAAGACAAGATACTGTGGAAAGGATAACGATGGAGTTTGATTTCTTTTGAATACTCATGTTTTTAGTTTTCATAGTTTTGTTTCGTTATACATGTATGTTCATTTAGAAATGCTCCATTGATGTTATGTTGAAAAGTTGATTTGGATTTATAGTTTCAATTAGTTTTTCAATTTTCAGCATGCACAACTTCAAACCCACTTGCAAACCCTAGTTTCAATCTGACCTTCCCACTAGTTTGTTTTGTGCCCTAGCCATGGCCTGCACAATACCAAACACCCTAGTTCGTGGTTTACAAAACCCTTTTGTCGTTGTTCGATAAACCCTTGGTCACAGATCTTTAGCAAAAATGGCTTTAAAAAATTAAAAATCCCATCAAGATTTCCACCTATAACTTCTTGCACCATTTTCCCCAAAAAACAAGACATGATTTTGTTAAATAAATTAGTCATCTTGAAATATGCTAACCAATTTTTTTGCTACAATTTTACGCAACACTTGGGCAACTTGATTAGCATTAGCGCCACAACCAAAACACTATCAAGCAACTCTAACCAAGAATGCGGACTAAAACCACTTAAGGAAGAAGGCCAGGCATATGGTCGGAGGATCCCTAGGATCTAAACTTGATACAGAAATAGAATGCAATTAGAAACTGAAGATAAAACTCAACGCCAAGAATGTGCACTCAAAATCCCATTGAGAGCGAGGTACTAACACATGGCAGAGTACTTATTACAAATTGAAAGTAAACTTACGCGGATAACTAGCCAAGAAGATTCAGCTATCTAATTCATCCGCTGCGGCAGGCATCCACTCAAGAATGGTAATTCTCCACTTTTCAGTGGCTACAACGAGAAATACAAAGCTTATTCTCTACATTGACGGTAAACCATCCAGGGGTAATTAATGTTTGCTTTAGAAATTACAAGTAAATGCAACAATAACAAATGGTTGGATTAGTACTACTAATGCACAACCTTACAATCAAAATAATCTGCAATTTACTAGTATTACAATGATAGAACAAAGCCAAAATGTGAAGAATGATTCTCTCAATTTACAAAACTCTCAAACACTGAAAATCAAACCAAAATCTGATTCTTATGAGGTCTGATAATTAAAACCAACAAACTGAAACTGTGAACCAGCAACCTGGGAATCACTAAAATGCTCATAACTTAATCAATTTACCTCCGAATTGAGTGAAATCAAGTGCAGTGAACCTCTGGAGGATAAGCGCCCATGTCATGATGAAAAAATAGCTTCAAAAGATAACCATTAATTCCATTGCACAATTCCCAAAGCACACAAAATGGTACGGCCCCTAGCAAGGGTGATTTTGATAGAATAAATCAAAGACTTCAAATATAAAATTGGAAATTACTAGAGAGGGTCACCATCACCTTAGAATTGATTTTTTTGAATGCCAAGAACAAGATTAAAATCATACAAAGAGCTGGATACAAAATTGACCTTCAGCTGTGTAGAAACCAGCAACTTGAAATCTAGAAAAAACTCAAAAATGCAACAACTGTGAAGCTCAATCTGCTAGTCTGATTTGAGAAGCAGCAAAATAGCCAACTAGGTGTTATCTTTCAAACACGAAATTGTACAAGAGGCTAGGAGGTAAGCTTTCCTCGAAGCTGAAAACACAATGTCATTCCGACAGCATAAAAATAGCATAAGTTCATGGATGCCAATAGCTGGAGCAAAACTTCCTTTTAAAAGAGAAAGAGAAGACTCTTCAATGCCCACCAAGGTACGCCAAAAGTCACAGAGAAACTATTCAAATTTCCAAAGTTTCATAATTCTTCTCAAGGTGGCGTCCCACTTTCAAGGCAATAAACAACTTTAAAAAATAAACAACTTTAAAAAATATTTAAACCCCTCATGAGGGCATACCCCTTCATGACCCACCTTTTTAAAACAACATAAGTTATTCCACTAGGCCATGGGGTCAACTAAAAAATAGAACATTAATACCTTTATTTCCAACTCTCACCAAAATAATGCTTTTTAAAAAAAAAAGCCAATAATTAAACCCAAGCACTGCTCCAAAAAGGAAGAACTAAAGGATATACAACTGAACCACTGCCAAAATTTAGTATTTACTAAGAATAGTAAACACCAAGAAAAAGCCACAAACCTCCAAGCAAGGAAACCCTGATTTCACCACAATCCAACCTACGGGCCTCCGGAATAGGCTGATGAACCAATAAGTTGATCACTAATGATAAGGGGACATTACAGTCCGCCCTCCTCGAGATTGCTTGTCCTCAAGCAACCGCAAATCTAGATGCTGCAAAACATGTTCACCTTCCCATGTTGCATCTTCGATAGGCAAGTCCCTCCACTTGACCAAGTATTCCTTGATTGTTCTTCTCCTCGAGGAACGTTCCCTAGTGTCAAGAATCTCCTCTGGAATCAACACCAACTGTCCTTCATCCAATGGAGGAAGTCTTGTAATGGCCACTACATTGTGCCCAAGTGCCTTCTTGAGGCGAGACACATGAAAAACATTGTGAACTTTTCTATCAACTAGAAGCTCCAATTCATAAGCCACTTCACCAATTCTTTTGGTGACTTTCAATGGACCATAAAAACGTGGCTTCAACTTTTCTGCACCACTCTTCTTAAGGGAAGATTGTCGATAGGGTTAAGTCTCAAGTAGACCATGTCTCCTACTTCAAAAAATCTCTCAATACTCTGCTAATCAGCGTATAACTTCTGCTGATTTTGAGCTTGTTGCAGATTTTCCTTGAGAGATGTCAAGAATTCTTGGCTCTGTTGAAGCATATCCTTTGACTGTGGAGCTCTACTATCACCAAACACCAAATCTACAAAATTAGGAGCATCATAACCATAAAGAGCCATAAAAGGAGACATCTTAATTGACATATGATAGGAAGAGTTGTAGCAATACTCTCCCAAATGAAGCCACTTAATCCAAGCTCTTTGCTGCCCTGAAACATAATTTTGAAGGTAGCATTCTAGCCACTTGTTGACAATCTCGGATTGCCCATCTGTTTGTGGATGATAACTAGTGCTTGGAGTAAGCACTGTACCACTCAACCTGAAGATCTCTTGCCAAAAAGCACTTAGGAACTTGTTGTCCCTATCACTGACAATGATTTTAGGCAACCCATGCAAACGGAAAAATTCTCTAAAGAATATCTCAGCCACTTGTGCTACTGTAAATGAAGTTCTGACAGCATAAAAATGAGCAAATTTTGTTAATCTATCTATCACAACAAAAATGCAATCACGTCCTTGCACCTTAGGCAACCCAATGATAAAATTCATTGCAATGCTCTCCCATTTTTTACTTGGAATTAGCAAGGGCTGCAACAAACCAGCTGGAAAAGAATGTTCATTTTTATTCTTTTCCTAAATAGAACATTCTCTTATGTAATTCATGATCTCTTCCTTCATCCCTTTCCAAGCAAACCTTTCTCTAATCTGCTTATAAGTCTTGAATATACTTTGATGACCAGCAAGAGGAACATCATGAAAAGACTGTAGAATCTTTTTTTAAGCTTAGATTCATGCATTAAAAAGATCCTACCTTTATAGAGAATTAACCCATCAACCAACTTATACCTTTCATCGGCCAAATGACCTTCAAGCAAGCTGGTTGCAAACTGATTTTTAGCATAATCAGCAGCAATTAACTCCTTCCAATCTGCTGATAACTCACAAAGTGACTGCAAATGGGGTTTTCTTGAAAGAGCATCAGCCACTATGTTATTTTTCCCTTTGACATATTCAATGTCAAAGTCATATGCTTGGAGCTTACTTACCCACTTTTGTTGCCTTTCATTCAAATCCTTTTGGCGCATAAAATGTTTAAGACTATCGTGATCAGTCTTACCAACAAATTTGCTTCCCACCAAATATTGACGAAACTTAGACAAAGTGTGCATGATGGCAAGCATCTCTTTGTCATAAATTGAGAAAGTTTTTTCTGCTCCTCTCAACTTCCTGCTTTCGAAGACAATGGGATGTTTGTCTTGCATTAAAACAGCTCCAACACCTTCACCCGAAGCATCAAATTGCAATTCAAATGGTTTTGTGAAATCTGGAAGAGCCAATACTAGACATGAACTCATGATGTGCTTAAACTTGTCAAACATTTCTTGTGCCTTGTTTGTCCATAGGAAAGCTCCTTTCTTTGTGAGATTTGTAAGGGGAGCTGCCATATGTGAATAGCCCTTAACAAATCTTCTATAAAAACCACATAAGCCCAAATATCCCTTCAAAAGAGAAACATTCTTTGGAGGAGGCCAATCAAGAATGGCCTTTATCTTCTCAGGATCAACCTTGACACCCTTAGCACTAATGATGTGGCCAAGGTACAATAGCTCTGTCATCCCGAACTCACATTTTGACTCTTTGGCAAACAAGCATTCTGCCTCCAAGATGCTAAGCACTTCTTCTAAGTGCTTGAGGTGCTCTTCCCAAGACTTACTAAAAATGAGGATATCATCGAAGAAGATGAGCACGAACTTTCTCAACTGCAGTCTAAAGATCTTGTTCATACAAGATTGAAATGTTGTTGGAGCATTTGTCAAACTGAAAGGCATGACAAGAAATTCAAAATGCCCAAAATGGCATCTAAATGTTGTTTTCTCTATATCTACTTCCCTCATCCTGATTTGATAATAACCAGAAAAGAGATCAATCTTTCAAAAGAACATAGCCCCATGGAGCTCATCAATAAGCTCATCTATCATTGGAATAGGATATCTATTCTTAATTGTTTTTTGATTCAATGCGCGATAGTCAACACACATGTGCATTGTGCCATCCTTCTTTTTGACCAGCACCACTGCTGAACCAAAAGGACTTTTGTTTTGCCTAATGAACCCCATCTCCAATAGCTCCTTGATGGTCTTTTTTATCTCATCTTTCTGCTTCTTTGGATAACGATAAGGCGTGGTGATGACAGGCTTTGTTCCTTCTTCTAACTCAATAACATGCTCACAACCTCTTTCAGGAGGTCTCCCAGGAGGTAGGCTACCAAAGACTTTGCTCTTCTTTGAATGTAAAGCTTGAATATCAGGATGATATTGCCTTTTCTCTTCCACTGGATCAGCTGGTAGGACCATACATTTTGCTGCCCATGCAACTTGATCATGACGGATCAGCCTTTCCATTCTCTTCAAAGACACAATTCGAAGGCCCCCATTTCACATCCCTCTCAAAACAACCTTCTTTCCATCAGCTTGAAATTTCAGCTCCATTGTTTGTAGATTCAATGTGATCTCTTGAAATATACCGAGCCAATTTTTTTCGTTTTTCAATTAACAATTTCTCAGATTACAATTTACAAGCAGTGCACCCGTTAAGGTTAGATGAGAAAACCAAAACGTGCAGGAAAACAACTCTAACCAGAATGGCGCCGATGATGGCGAGCATTGGTCAGAGGATCTAATTGAGACTGCTTAAATTGTAACTCATAACCAGAATGGCACCGCTGAAGGTGAGCATTGGTCAGAGGGTCTTCTATTCTACTTGCAGGAAAGAACTCAACATCAAGTATGTGCTACCCAATCCAATGCGGAGTGAGGGGCGACCATATGACGGAGTGAATACAAACTACTGCTTGAAAGAAAATGTTGAAAGCTGAAGACTCTCAACACCCAGGATGTGCTTTCTAACCCAGAATGGGATAGTAGCGACCATAGGGCGGAGATGGATTACATACAATATCAAAATGCTGAAAGAGAGAACATTACAATCTGACTGAGCAAGAATCTAGGACCGACAGTACTACTGCCAGCATACAATTAAAAGATGACTACTTGCTACCAATTACAAATCAGCCTTTGAGAATATTGCAATAATATTGAAGCATTCAATGATTGCCAAGAATAAAGCTTAAACTTGCATGGAAAGAAACGGATCCAACCTCTTTAAATCTGTGCAATCTTCAATGATGTCTCCGTGAAGACTTTAAGAGTTCCCAACGACCATCCAAGAGCCAAAGTGCAGATCCCTGTATGCTGTTATAACAGTACTGTATTTTTTCTTCATAAACCAGCAATACAGACTTATAAAATAGATCAGATCTCCCTAGAAACTGATTCAAATGACTAGATACTGAAGGCAAAACACCTTTAACAAGGAGGCGCTCAAACTAGAAGCACAAAATAGACTTGAAATGCCACTTATATAAAATGCACAAATCCCGAGATCTTGTGAATGGTACGGCCCAGCTGACAGGGTCGACTTTACTTTAAAAATCATATACACCAATGAAAAATCTGCAACTTGTCACACAATGGCGCCTAGACCAAGGGAAGAGAATAGTCCAATACCCACAATGAAATGTTTTGTATTTTTTGAGTTATGAATGTAAACACAAATCTGCTAAAGCAAAATACAGAAAACAGAAATCTCTAACATGCCAAATCTGATCCTAACATATGAATGCTGATTACAATGCACGAAGTCCAAAGTACTCATAACTAGACTAACAATCATCACTAGTCGTTGTCTTACAAACGAGAAGAGATGCCCAATACTAGGAGGTCTTCATCCCTCGAAGCAATCCAGAATCAATCCGGCAGCATAACGGTGTAATTTCCAAGATGAAGCAAACTGATGCACAAGCCCTCTTTTTATAAGTTTCGTTTGACTTCACGAAACCCTAAAATCTTCTTTTAGGTCAAATTCCCTGATCTCCTCAAGAGGGCGTACTTTCTCCTTCAAAGATTAATAAATGATATTTTAATTAAAAGCCAAGCTTGAAAAGTGCGCCCAACATAAGCTTGCTTGACTTAGGATATAATTAAAATAATCATTTAATGAGGGCGCCGCCCTCAAAGGCCCCTTTTTTAAAACATCTTTAAGTCATTAATTCTAGGCCCAAGGTCAACATTAAAATATAATATTTAAATGTGCCTTTTAATGAAATAACTTAGCTTATCCCTCCGGAGGTGCACTGAAGCCAAAACTGAGCCAAACATCTGACCACTGAAACAGGAAGTCAACCGAGCTGAACTCAACTGAAAAGCTGCCAAAAATAGAATTTACTAAAAATAGTAAATTCCCAAAAAGTACTCTGAATGCTGAGACGTACATACCACTGCGAAGCCCTCTGAAAACCCAGAAGGAATCCGCCATTAAAACTATCATCTCCGAGCAATGCCCTCCTCAAAATTAGGAAACCCTAATTTTAACTTTCGACTAGCCTCCGGGTTCCCAAAGAAAGGCTAACGGTCACTGAAAATGTCAGGCTTGAAATTTTAGCTCCATTGTTTGTAGATTCAATGTGATCTCTCCAAGAGATCGCAGCCATTGTATTCTCAACACAGCATCGGTATCACCAATACCAACAACATAGAAATCATCTTTTACTTCATAATTTCCTAACTGAATAGAAAGGTTAGGAATCTTCTTTGTACATGACATGGTGAAACCATCAGCTACCATTACTTTGAAGCCTTCAAACTCTTCAGTCTTCAATTCTCTCTTTGTCACCAATCCTTCGTCAATAAAGTTGTGAGTTGCTCCAATATCAATTAGAGCAACTGTCCTTTGTGAACCAACCACTCCACGAACTCGAAAGGATTCATTTTTTTGAAAACTTGATAGTTGTGCTAAAGCACTACCATCTCCAACCTCATTAGGCTTCTCTTTTGGAGCTTCTTCACCATCACTACTTGTTGATTCGTATTGTTGATCAGACGAATCAGATTCTAATCCATAACCAGAATAGCCCTCGATTCGGAGTGCTTTGCCTCTTCCATAGCAACGGTGACCCTTAACCCAAGGTTCACGGCAAGTGTAGCAAACTCCATCTTTTCTAAGCTGTTCTCGGAGCTCTTCTGACATCTTTGGCGGAAACTTCTTTGGCAGATTTGAAGAATGTTTTTTATCCTTCTTATGGCTAAAAAGTTTCGAATGAAACTTAGGCCTTGGGGCTGCCAACTCCATGCTTCTCGCTTTTTTGATGGCTTCATCTAAGGTTGGCGGATTAAAGGCTTTGACCCATCCCTTCCAAGGCTCTATTAATCCTTCAGAAAAGAGAACCACAAGTCTTCTCTCAATAATGTTAGGCACCATTACTGATAACCTTTGAAAATCAACCACATAATTTTCTAAAGATCCTTGTTGCTTCAACTGTACCAATTCTCTGAATCTCAACTCAGGATCCTTGGTATCAAATCTTTCAATCAGCTTGTTGGTAAACTCATCATAGGTGCGAATGAGGTTATGGCCAAGAGTGACCAAACCATGAGTCCACCATTCATGAGCTATTCCATCCAAATGCAATGGGGCAAATTTATTTGCATCTTCCTCTGGCATTGGTCTGAGAGAGAGATAGTTATCCAATTTATGCACCCATGATCTAGCTGTACACTTATTACCACCATCAAAATGTTCCAAAGTTATCTTTCACAAAGCTTGATAAAAATCATTTCTAGGCACTATATAGGAGGACGTTGCTCATTCCTTCCACCATTTCTCTGACTCCTTTGATTCATGTATTGATCAAAGGTCCAAGCATCTCTCATGTCAAGAGGTAAGGAAGCATATTCCATATAAGCTTGTCATGCATCATCAGCAAAAATTGTTGCAACTTCAACTGGTTGTTGCTCTTCCCTTGGAGTGAAAGTAGGGAAAAGAGGCCTAGAGGAGGACCCACTAGAAGTTGCAGTATGCTGACCCACAATTCCATCTCTTCTATTCACCTCAGGAGTGCCATTAATGTTATTCCCATTAACTCCACTGCTTTCACCAGTTGGATTATTTTGGGGCTGAATCATATTATGTGTCGCTTGCTAATTCAACTTGGACAATAATCAGGACATCATGTCGATCATTCCATCAAACTTTTTTTCTACTCTGTCCCTTTCTTCATTAGCTTGCCTAACCCTGTCTAACATTATTTCAATCGTTTGGCCAGCTCCTTCAACTAACTTTTCCGTACCTTCGACTGTTTCGCCAAGATCTCTTAAGGCTTCTGAAAATGTCTCTGCCTTTGGAACGGGTGAAAACTAATGCTGAGTTCTGGCCTAACTTCTAGTGAATGGTTTGGTTTCTCTTTCACTCATCAGACAACTGACTACAGAATGTCACAGGATGGCAAGGTCTTCTGCTCTGATACCAATGAAATATGCTAACCAATTTTTTTTCTACAGTTTTACGCAATCACCAACACTTGGCCAGCTTGATTAGCGTTAGCGCCAAAACCAAATCACTATCAAAGCAACTCTGACCAAGAATGCACCCTAAAACCACTTAAGGAAGAGGGGTTGGCATATAGTCAGAGGATCCCTAGGATTTAAACTTGATACAGAAATAGAATGCAAATGGAAACTGAAGATAAAACCCAACGCCAAGAATGTGCACTCAAAATCCCATTGAGAGCGAGGTGCTAACATATGGCGGAGTACTTATTACAAATTGAAAGTAAACTTAGGTGGATAACCAGCCATGAAGATTCAACTATCTAATTCATCCGCTGCAGCGGGCATCCACTCAAGAGTGGGAATTCTCCACTTTTCAGTGGGTACAATGAGAAATACAAAGCTTATTCTCCACACTAGCGGTAAACCATCCAGCAGTAATTAATGTTTGCTTTAGAAATTACAAGTAAATGCAGCAATAACAAATTGTTGGATTAGTACTACTAATGCACAACCTTACAATCAAAATAATCTGCAATTTACTAGTATTACAATGATAGAACAAAGCCAAAATGTGAAGAATGATTCTCTCAATTTACAAAGCTCTCAAAAACTGAAAATCAAACCAAAATCTGATTCTTATGAGGTCTGATAATTAAAACCAACAAACTGAAATTGTGAACCAGCAACCTAGGAATCAATAAAATGCTCATAACTTAATCAATTTACCTCCGAATTGAATGAAATCAAGTGCAGTGAACTTTTCGAGGGTAGGCACCCATGTCATGATAAAAAGACAGCCTCAAAAGATAACCATTAATTCCATTGCACAATTCCCAAAGCACACAAAATGGTACGGCCCCTAGCAAGGGCAATTTTGTTAGAATAAATCAAAGACTTCAAATAAAAATCTAGAAATTACTAGAGAGGGTCGCCATCACCTTAGAATTGATTTTCTTGAATGCCCAGAACAAGATTAAAATCATACAAGGAGCTGGATACAAAATCGACCTTTAGCTGTGTAGAAACCAGCAACTTGAAATCTAGAAAAAACTCAAAAATGCAACAACTATGAAGCTCAATCTGCTAGTCTGATTTGAGAAGCATCAAAATAGCCAACTAGGTGTTATCTTTCAAACACAAAATTGGACAAGAGGCTAGGAGGTAAGCTTTCCTCGAAGCTGAAAACACAATGTCATTCCGACAGCATAACAATAGCATAAGTTCATGGATGCCAATAGCTGGAGCAAAACTTCCTTTTAACAGAGAAAGAGAAGGCTCTTCAATGCCCACCAAGGAACGCCAAAAGTCACAGAGAAACTATTCAAATTTCCAAAGTTTCATAATTCTTCTCAAGGTGGCGTCCCACTTTCAAGGCAATAAACAACTTTAAAAAATATTTAAACTCCTCATGAGGGCGTACCCCTTCATGACCTACCTTTTTAAAACAACATAAGTTATTCCACTAGGCCATGGGATCAACTGAAAAATAGAACATTAATGCCTTTATTTCCAACTCTCACCAAAATAATGCTTTTTTTAAAAAAAGCCAATAATTAAACCCAAGCACTGCTCCAAAAAAGAAGAACTAAAGGATAGACAACTAAACCACTGCCAAAATTTAGTATTTACTAAAAATAGTAAACACCAAGAAAAAGCCACAAACCTCCAAGCAAGGAAACCCTGATTTCATCACAATCCAACCTACGGGCCTCTGGAATAGGCTGATGAACCAATAAGCTAATCACTGATGAGAAGGGGACATTACAGATCTATAGGAAAAAATTGCACACAACTTCCTGTTCTAGCCGCAATTTTTACAAAAAACCGCCCACGATTTTCACTTGTTCTAGCTGTGCAATTTTTAGAATTAAAAAATCCACAATTCTACAAAAGAAACTTACGGAAATTTAAACAAAAAATGCTTGTGCTTCCTTTCTTTCCCTAAGATCTAATACCATGAAAAGATTTTTAAATCTTTGTGATTATGTCCTAATATTAAAGAACATTGCATCAATCACACAATAATGAAATCTTCAAAATGTGGAAGCATACACAGTTAATTAGACCTCCAAATCAGGTTTTCATTCTTTTGAAAAACTTACAAGGAAACCTCCACAACTAATGTTACTCGCAACTATACAAAAATTCACTTTATTCGTTATGTTAGAAACCTTTCTATCTTGCTCCTATCTTTATACTAATTTAGCCAAAAATCTAATCTTTCAAAAATCAGCTTCACTTACAAAAAGCATCCTTATCACCTATAAAGACAAGATGGAGGATAAGCATAAATCACTAATGCGTATCTACACTTTATTAGACTTGTTTAGCTAAATAAAAGACTTGCACGTTTACAACAAAAGTGTTACACCCCGTTTCTCTATCACCAGGTTACTTTTACCTTTATGAGTAAAAATGTCAATAAATGTAAATCATGACTTTAATATGTTCAATGGGTGAATAAAATACTTAAATATACATTTTGATGTTTTTTCTTTTTTAATGCATGATTAAGTTTTGTATAATTTGAGGGAAAATGTTATGAATGAATATGTGTGCAATATGATTGCTTTAATGCTTTAGTGATGCCAATGATATATGATGCAAATAAATTTCATGTCATCGGCTAACTACCCTTGTGATACACTAAGTTGGATGTAGGAAGGATCGAGCCCTCCGGAAGAGATGGGGAGTATCACTCAGAAGAAGAGCTTGGTTTGGTAACCCTAATATGCCTCTTTGAGCTATCACACACTCACATCCTTGTTTGGTCAAGTTAAGTCCAATCAGTTTAGGATTTAGTAAGTAAACCTTCGGTCGTGGTTTTGGGATAATTGGAATGATTGTGTGGTTTCCTTTGATTTCCTATGATTGTTTCTTTGGTTTGAATTATGTGACTAAATCTTTGTTTTGAGTGCAAGTTCTCCTTCTTATATTTATATTTATATCGATAAGTATATACATTGAATGTATATATGTATATATGTATGTGAAAAACAGTAAACTCATACATGTGCGCATATACGTGTGTATACATAAGTAGAAATACTTACACATACCCATACACGAATACATCATATGCACATATATATGTACATAAGTAGAAATACTTGTGCATACCCATACACGGTGTTAGCTCTCAAAAATGCAGGCGGAATGCTTCAAGAGGCTTCCAAACTCTTGATACGTTTTAGAGTAACAAACAAGGTCAAAAGATTTAGACCTTCTATTCTTCAGGTGCTGCTAGACCTAGGCGGGTGTACCTATATGAATGAAGCAGACTTAATGTGCTTATCTCTCTTGTAATGTTTTGCCCACAATGGCAGATGGAGTGGACAAATGAAATCAAATTTGGTATAAATTGTATAGCAATATTCAAAACTAAATCCTAATATGTTCAGTTAACAGATGTAAAGAAAATGAATGAATCTAAATGGTGAGAAATGCAGAGACTAGTGCCTTATTGGGTATGCGAAGTCAAAAGAAATAGCAATGGGCAACCTCTTTCTGGGAAACACTCAAATTGTTTGGCATATGTTTTGTTTATAACTTGTATAAACATGCAAGACTATGACTACTAAGCTCTTCTTTAATGATCCAGATGAATTTCCCTGATTACTGTAATCAACCAAAAGGATTTAATCTTTTCTTGAAAGAACCAATCAATTAACCACACAGATACAGCAAATGTGCACTGATAAATTGAATATAAACTTGTTATACCAATTTAAACAACCAGAAAGCATCAATCTTGGAGACAACGTAGAAATACTTTCAATAAGCACAACAGACAATTGACACCAGAAATAAGCAGCCACATCAACTGATTTTCATTGATATCTCCATTTGAAATCATACATCATAGTCTCTATTCTGTGAGAATTTTATTCTACAGAATTCATTTCTGACCTATCTATTGTATATCTCCTATCTAATTTCTAATGTCTCTTTTTACAATTGAGAACGAATATTTATACATCTGCATCTGAAAAGACACATCGCTTCGCGTATCCAAATGTTGGCCAACAGTATTCGAGCTTCAATTAATTATTCGCCAAACACTCGCCAAGATATTCCGCGGTCATACCAAAGTCCAAAGTCTTATCGACAGATATCCCTTCACCACATATGTTTCACTGTGACCCATGGAGTCAGGGAGACATCCCATAGATACCTTATGTCTCGCCGAGAAATCTCCTTAAGTTCACATTTTTTCGCCGTGACAATATCATTCTCTCACCGATGCAATAATATGTCGGTGTGACATAACAAGTCGGCAAGACTGCAAGACCTCACTCCGAAAGTTGTTGATACAATTCCTTTGCGCTTTGTCGGCAAGACCGGAGGCATTTGCCAAGACTTTACTCCGATGCATATTAGTCTTACCGAAGTGTATATCCTTATCACCGGTCGGTAAGACAATTAAAATTCGCCAAGACCTCATCCCGAATACCCTTTGTTCTGGCCGAAATATGTCCACGTGCATTAGTCGATGAGACATAAAGAGTTCGCTATGACATTACATCGATACCGCAAAACCTAGTCGATAAACCTCCTCATGCACTGGTCGGTGAGACACGACCCATTCGGTGAGACCTCACCTCGGTGATATCACTCATGCCGATATGAATTTTCTTCTGTCACCGAGACAATGTGTGTGTCCTACCAATAGGCTGCAACATATGTATATTAGTAGAAAATGCATTATGGACCGGGGATACCCTGATTTCTTCATGCCGATAGGAATTATTATGTGAAATATTCAGACTTAGATGGATTTTATGAGACCACAAGGCAAAATGTGAGCAAAATGTTGCGAAGAAAGGCCTTTGTAATTAATGGTGAGGACTATTTTGGAAACTCAGGGGTATGAAAAACTTGTGAAATTATTCAGAATTTTACAGTTCTAACACACGGATACATCATATGCACTATAGAAATAACATATATATGTATATATATACACTTTTCGTGTATGATGAATATGAATATATGTGTATTAAAATAGTAGTAAATATATAAATATAAAGGTATATATGTACGTATTAATAAAATGTACATACATATGTATATATATATACTTATATATGTATATATTATATATATTGTTAACATATATATATAAATGAATATTAATGGTTTTAATATATATATATATATATATAAAATGTTACAAGTGCTATCCACGCATTATATATGCGGATTAAATGATCAATGAAATGCTTAGCAAACAGCATAAATAAAACCATATGTACACATATATCAAACTTGGGCGATAGAATGCCTATTGCTACACTTTAAATATCATAGTATATAGCGCATATTATACAGCACATTGTTTGCAAGTGAAAAGCATTTATTGAGTTATGTGAGGCACCTAAAATCTACGCATATGTGAAGGTTAATGCCGCAGATAAAAGCGCATATATATATTTATATAAAATAGATATTAATGGTTTTAATATATATATATATATATATAATGTTACAAGTGCTATCCACGCATTATATATGCGGATTAAATGATCAATGAAATGCTTAGCAAACAACATAAATAAAACCATATGTACGCATATATCAAACTTGGGCAATAGAATGACTATCGCTACACTTTAAAGATCATAGTATATAGCGCATATTATACAGCGCATTGTTTGCAAGTGAAAGGCATTTATTGAGTTATGTGAGGCACCTAAAATCTACGCATATGTGAAGGTTAATATTGCAGATAAAAGCGCATAGTTGGGGATTGATATTATGGCAAAAGATTAGCACATAAGTTCAGCGCATAAGGGAATCAATGAAATGCAAAAATATGTGAATTAAAACTGAGTAATCTGCCACATTTAAAAGAGAAAATATAAAAGCATTGCAAATTGAAGGTCGAGAAGCCACGTATGAACAGAAAACTAACCACATACATATCCTATCCACGCATAAACTAATACATGTGTCATGTCCCCCAAAATTGTAATACCCAAATATGAAGTATTGAAATACTAGTAAAAAAATGGACATCCGAATGAATATCGAAATACAAACATAAAACAATTATTAGCAAATAAAAATAAATAAATAAAAAATATATATATATAATGTAAATCTGAATATTGCTATAAATGATATATAGCACAAACATAAAATAATAGAATATAAAATTATAAATAATTGTGATTATTAATATTCTAATATAATATAAGGACATTCCATAATTACGGGCTTGTGCATTAAAGGAAAATGCCTGAGTGGCATATAACGTCCTCCTTGGGAATAATGTATGCTAAGTAGAAGTCAAAATACAAGAATACACCCTAAAGTTATACGGCTTCCTTCTAAGTCGTGAATCTACAGATTTATTAATTTTGGTGATTCGTCATGATGGTCGCTTCTATTTGTTGAGACTATTTGGAATGGCCTGAGTTGGAACCATCGACGGGTCCATATTCGTTCACAGTTGATATGACTGACATTGCTAAACCAACCTTGCATGTCCTCATTTGCTCGCTGGTGATAACTAACATTGCACATTCAATATTATCGTGTTTTTCCTTACTTTGTTTGCAATGGTGGCATCGGGTATGTGATATTCACTTATTCCCGTCGCCTAATGTTGGAATCAATTACGAAGATTATCCGAATCGCATCGGGTGTATGCAAAGATTGGGTGCAAGACAAACTATTAGAATAATGCTGCTTTCTAAAAGTATGTCGTCGAGAGTCTTAAGGAGCATTAATCAAATGTTAGCCATGATTATCCTTACAAACGAACTATCCCCAAGTTAAAACTAACAAACAGAAACAAGTAGCGATTACTAAATGCAAATCACAAGAGTCAACCCAAAGGGCACCGACTAGTTAAGAAAAATAACGGCGTTTAATAAAAAGACATACCCTTGTGGAATGGACGCAATGACCTATTATGTCTTTGGGTATTAAAAAAAAGGAGAATGTCTTCAAAAGCAGAGGGGAGGAATATATGCAGCAGTCAAAGACATTCCAAAGGCACGAAGAGAACCATCGTATCTAAGCAATAGGAGGTGAGATCGACTAAGAAGAATATATTGGACGGGCTCCAAATCACCGCGCCATATAGAGATCAATAGCAGGAGGCGTGTCTTGAGGAAACTCAGGATAAGAGGGAATTATTACCGGTTTGTTAAATTGCAGACTCTATAATAACTCGAGTTTTCTACAGTGGACTATGTAGTGATCGATTATAAAAGATTAAAACAATCTCAAAAGTATTTGCAACCACTTGATCTGTGAATTAGTTTCAACACAATAAAACAATATGAATACATTACGATAATTCTTGATGTGTTTGAATTCAATAAATATATATCTACCAATTTATTAAGTTCAGAGAGTAATTCAAACCCCATGATAATGAATTCAGCATTCATATCATAGCAAGATCAATGGCTGTAAAAGTATTAACCCATCAATCTGTCAAATATATTAAGAAGTTGAGACATGTTAAATGTCGATTATAATCAATAAACATAAAATATCAAATTATTGAGTCTTCTATACAAATTAAGATAATATGCAGATTATTGGATGTTATTTGTCTAGCCACAATAATATTGCTTACAAGAATTATTGTGTCTCATTGAGCTTTTATGACCTTACCTTGAAGAATTGACTTCGGGCCAAAATTCCCTTTCGCTAGCACTCAATAAGGATAGGGAGTTTGTGGAGGGAAAGGTGGGTAAATCGCTCCATTGATGGACGGTCCCAAGACGGGTGGAGCACCTTGAGGGAGTCTAATTTGATCGTGCATGCACCCTCGGCACAATAAACCTACCATCCAATGAAGTTAGGAAGGAGGAAACATGGTGAAGATCTATTCCAATCAAGAGTAATAAGTCATATCAGTTTATGATGTGTTTATGCACTAGATGATAATGCATCTACCTTATCCTTAAAATGCTCAATCTGGAATTGTTTAATTTGAATTGGATTAAGGAACTATGTGTATTTGTCAGTAATGCATGATGTGTGTAGGCCCTCAAGGCAAATTACATGTGCAAAAATTAGGTGTTGGTAAATAAATTTCTTGACCTTAACTTGTGCATTTTATGTCTCTAATAAGGAGACATTACAACATGCGTTGTTATTATGAATATAAAAGCAGAAATATAGGCGCATGGAACATGGAGAAAGGCATTCAATAAGTAATATGCAGCACCATGCAAAGTGGAAGAATGCAAATGTGGGTCAAGTTGTTGACTGTATTAAAACCAATGCACAGCCAATAAAGTGTGTAAGACTTTGTCAAAAGCCAGAGCTGGCTGAAGCTTAAGAAGATAGTTGACTTGCTTTGCAAATAGGAAACCTGTAGATGAATATTTCTTTGTTTGACTCAATAAAATGGCAGTTGCTGGCAATTTAAAAGGGGTGACTCATTCCCATTAGAAAAGCTGGAAATAATAGGACTGTGTATGTGTTTCCATGTTAACAATTTGAAGCAGCCACATAGCATTTCTTTGAGCTTAGTCGATGCATTTAGAAGGTAAGTTAGTTTTGTTGTTGTGTGGTAGCAATAAGAAGAGAAAAGGTGGCAGATTTAGGAGCTTGTTTGTAGCATTGAGTTTCTCATATTTTAGTATAAATAGAGGCAGCTTCTTTACCTTTTGGTCCTTCTTATTCATTCGATCATTTCATTCATTCTTTAGAATTTGCAAGTCATTGTTGAGTACAACAATGAGAGAGTGAGAGATTGCATATTGTGAGTTAGAGAAATGGGAATTGAGGGAAAAAGTTTAGGGTATTTTCTTCATTGCTAGATGGAGAGAAGCTGAAATAGTGAAGCTGAGGTCTTTGAGCTTGCAAGCAGGATTCTACGAAGTTGCTAGAGTCATTCCTTGGAACGTTATAACCAAGCATGATTGTCTAATTACTTTTAATTCCTTCTTTATTCTGAATTTAGAAAGGAATACTAGATGATATTGATGTATTATTATTATCTGCTTTATTTTATGGAAAGAAAAATATGCTCGATTGAAATTCTTATTGATTGCATGAAGATGAAATAGGATTGCATTATAGAGTGTGCTATTCAATGAATATGAGCATAAGGAAATGAACAAGGTTGCCAAGAGACTGGTACTGGAACTGGTACAAGAGACTAGTACCAGTACCGATACAGCCTTTTTTTGAAATAGCAGGTGGGGGTACTTGGAGACGCCATCTTTTTCTAATATAAATAAAAATTAATAAATTAATAATTTATAGAAAATATCATAACATTGAACTTTCAAAACAAGAGCATGCCCTTTGCTAAATGTTACCATGATATTAAGTAGTTATATCACGTCATGAGATTAAGAAGGCTCCAATACTACAAGGTCCAAATGTAGTTCCCATGGTAAGGATTATTGACAAGAGACCAATCCAGATGGGCTTCAGAGTATAAGCTACTCAGATTATTATCTCAAAAGCAATTGACTCTGAGTCTGGAGGATCCTTGATAAAGTCCATATACCATCAAATGTTGGCAATTACTCACTGATTTAGGAATGATAAGACTTAGCAATGTACTCTATTAAAAAAGGATCCACAATCCTTGTTGCAGATGTAACAGACACAATAAGTGACCAGTTTGTCTCTTTGTCCAAAAATCTGAATGAATGCCAAAAACAGTGATTTTGCCTTGAAGGCTGTGAAGAACAGAATCTTCATTTATAATTTTTTAATGTTTTTTTAAATATCATGTTGGGAGACGCCTTTTTTTTGCTCGGGAGACTGTAGGAGACTCTGAGAAACTTTTGCCAACGTACCATTTGATTCTAGGTGTCTCCAGGAACATCTCTAATACCAGAGACGCGTCCCAACCCTCGAGACGTGACTCAAGGGGCAGGAGACACGTCTCCCGGTAACTATGGAAATGAATTATTATTGATTTATGGGAATTTATCATTTTCAAGGATATTATGATTTCATTGCTTGATTTATCTTGGTGATATAATAAGCTGAATTTAGTATAATAATGGTATTAGGGTAATGAATATTACATTGGTAATACCTATATGTTAAGTCAATTGCTTGAGTAGAGAACAATGTTCTTGAATGGATATTTACCTTATGATATTTGGGCTAGTTATTCCCGAAGGTTAGGGTGTACATTTGGATGTGATTGTATTAATATTTAACAATAGAGTTAGAAAATGTATTTTTTGATTATGCTATACTTGACTAAGAGTCTATTCCTATTCACGGAATTCTAGAAAAGAACTTACGGTTTGGCAACACAGACATAATATTAGGGGACTTATAGGTGCAAAAGCACAAACTCCTCTCTAGCTAACAATGTCCTCCAGTTTAGATATGAAGGTAGTGAACATTGTAAGCATGTGAATATTTGAGTCATATTAAAAGAAAGGTTTTATGATTGTTTATGATCACTTGATTGTTGCATTATTTTTTATGGAAGCCATAGGTTGGAATTATCCTATTTGGTCAGCTTGTCCACTTGAATGTTGATTATACTTTTGAAATGGACTCATTTAATGTTGTGATTATACTTTTGAAATGGACTCATTTAATGTTGTGATTATACTTTTGAAATGGAGTCATTTAATGTTGTGACGTTATGTTTACTTGTGTGGTTAATTTGGTTGTTCCTGGGATTAGGATAATCCGTAGATGGGAGTAACCTAGTTGGTCACTTTGTTATGACATTACCTTTAGGATTGAACGTATGTTATGATTGAAAGGAATATGAATGGTCAAATACCAAATCGAGCTAAGGGGTGGGTGAACATATGACTTCGCTTCCAAGCAAATGATTATATCAAACGTTGGCCAAAGTAGTGTAAGTAGCCATTGTTTACACTATTGGTTCATTGTGAGCCAAGTTTGTATACTAGGAATGGAACATCATACATGTAGGTTGTAGCCAATGTATGGTAGCTCTAGCTATGTAGGACACAACACCATGCTCAGGGAGGCTAGTATTATGAGGTTACCAAGCCAATCTCTTCATCGAAGGGTAGGGCCATCTTACTAGTAAGGTAGATGTGTAGCGGACCACAGTAAGTCTGTGGTTGGCAGAAAAGCGCTTCAGTGATGCTCTTCCTCATATAGTTGGTGGCCGAAATTTGAGGATGTATGCCAACAAGGACATCTGGACCATTTGTATCTCCATTTCATTAAAGCTCATGGAAGCTATGTATGTATTCATGTATCTCTATTCTTATTGAGAAATTGTAAATGGGAAAATGTTAACATTGAAATAGAATTATGGAATATGAAATTGTTACTTGGGATTTTGTAATGTTTTCTTTTGTAAATGCAATGGAAGTTTGAAATGGGATTATTCCAAATGTGCATCTTATTATTGAAATTGAAAAGAAAAATTTTATTGCTATATTTTGCAAGCATATGTTATTCACATGTGGGTTAAAACATAGGTAAATTCTTTGGGTTAAACATTAGGCATGTTACAAAAAGTGAGATGCAAAATAGAATAACTCAAACCACTCCACAAGTTCACACTAAACCTGTCAGAAGTTCCTATCCAAGCCAAAAACTCAACAAATGGAACATATTTCTCTTAGTTTACAATTTTCTATTGTACATGTGTTATAAATTAATCTAAAAAAATAAACTCATATTGATCTTAACCCCTTTAATTTAAACAATCATGTATATAGGAAAACAATTATGTTCATAAAAAAGATTGATGGTAATTTTTGGATGATGTTCACTAATACTTATATTTGAACTCTTCAAAAAAATATACAAATTCTTGCCCTAATAATAACTCATTTAGTAAGTCCATTTTTCCTTAATAAATAAAATATATTTTCCTCTTACTAAGTTCTTTAATCTAAGCCCGTAAGATGCATCTAGAAAATGAGAAATGGTGACTGTTGACGAGCAATGATTAAAAAGAATGATCTCATGATATGTAAACTTGGCAACACATAATTTGATGGAATCTGAAAAGCTATTGGACAAGCTAGAGATATAACAAAATGATACGGGAGCATCATATGAATCTAGCCAACTTACATCACACAAAATATTCTTGGTTTTGGTTGCTACCACAAGTCTTTCTTGCATGCCTTGTTTGTTTTGACATTTCTTTGGTATGTTGTGTGGTTTAGGCAATCAATGGACCCGTGCAAGTCTTGACCCTTACGCAATTTCTTTTATTGTGTCTCAACACAACATGCACAAATTGTGTGTACTAGCCAACTTGACTATTCATGTAAATCTTGTACAATGTGTTGCTTTTGTGAAACCTAGTTGGATGTGTTCGTCCATGAACCTCAAGCCTTTGTCATGTGCCTCTTTATCCATCATTTTTCCTTGTGCCATGCTTGTCGTTTGAATACACACCTTTGCACTTACTTCCTCATATCAAACTAATGAGTTTAAATCTAGGAGGCATCTAATGCTTGACCTTGACACTTGTCAAATTGCTCCTACACAAATGGTCAAAAGCTAGTTCTAAGTTTAAATTTTTATAATCAGATTATATGCACAGAAAATTAATTCAAATCAGACAATGACACAGCAGATACCCTGGGAAAACCCTCCTCTTGAGGGAGAAAAACCCAGCAACAAAGATCTCTCTTATATATATAAGTGATGGCACCAAATTGCTTTACAATGAGGCCAGTCACAAGCCCAATCTTCAGAACTTACACAAGATACAAAGACAAATAATAAACTGCCTCTCCTTACGATCCAATTCTGCCTTAGAAGAATTCACAATCTACTCTTTGAGGAATTCGCAATCTGCTCTTGACGAATTTGCACTTGCATGAAAAGATAATTCGAACTTACTTGATGATGAATGAGGAAATAGGAACTCTTATTTATATGTCTTTCAAGAGTCACCTCCTTTCTCTTGATACAAGTCGGCCAGATATAATGAATATATTTTTCTTTTAATTAATCGTGCCAATAGAGAGAAGTCGGCCTTGGAAGAGTCTCTTTATTTCTTTAACAAATCGTTGACATATAAATTAAATAGCCTTAAGGCTATCATTTAATTTATTATGCTGGAATATAAAATCTCGAAGCTGTTTATCATTAACACTCCCTCTCAGCTAGAGAGAGTACTTCCAGCTGCTCAAAACAAATCACCTCAACATGATGCCCATCACATTGGCCACAATCAAATGTGAAAAGAAGAATATCACCTCAACGTGATATTAGATATCGCCTCAACATGATATCAACCATAATGGCTACAACCATACTATGGTAAGTACAAGTGTTCATCACTTGCGTGATGTTGTCACCTCAACGTGACTTTCACCATGACTCTCTCAGAGGGTGAAACACAAGTACAACATATGTCATGGAGTCTCACACATGACATCCACCATGACTCTCTCAGAGGGTGGAAACAAGGGCTTTCACCTCAAATTCCTCCTCGCCTCAAAGGAAAATGCATTATCAAGGGCTTGCACCTCAAATTCCTTCGTCTCAGAGGAAAAATGCATTAACAAGGGCTTGCACCTCAAATTCCTCCGTCTCAGAGAAAAATGCATTAAACAAGGCTCACTAATATTGAGACTCTTACTCAGTCAAGGGCTAGATTCTCCACCATACCAAACTTATCTCGGAAGTACACAAACTTTATCCTGGCGAGAGGTCGTCAGCTTCATCAGTGTTGATGTACTCAACTGCTCACCTTTCTCAAGCACTACAGCCCCATATAGTCGTGACGCAATCTCAACATGTTGGTTCCCCCGCCAAGGAAACACGATTGATAGAAAGCTTCACACAACTCTCCGATTATCACAATGAATGATAGTAGGCTCCATTGAGGCTAAACACCCCGCAAGGAACTTCACGGTTACACCGCCTCTGCTGCCAAACAAGCCGCAGAATATACTGGCCAGCATCACATGTGATGATCAGCTCACTACACCAGAAATCATAGTCAACCTAAACCGAAGCAACCAGGTGCTCTTCCGACCAGAAACAACCTCGCCCAGTCAACGGAAACCATGTAACTCCAAGTCTACATCCTAAGAATACCTCAAGCCATATCCAACCTGCACTACCTAAAGTATCTAAGGATATGTTTAGCTGCAACAAGATGTATCTGTCTCGGATCACACATAAACCGGCTAAGTGCACTCACTGCATAGCAAATATCAGGTCTAGTGTTAACTAGATACATCAAGGATCCAATCAGCTGTCTGTACAATGTAGGATCCACCAAATTTGAACTAGCTGCAGCCTCCTTCAATTTATGTAGATTGGTCTCCATAGGTGTAGACATGGATTTGCAATCCATCATGCCAAATCTCTTGAGTATATCAATGGTGTACTTTCCTTGACTTAGAATCATCTCATCTGGTTTCTGCCAGACTTCTAATCCAAGGAAGTAATGCATGAGCCCAAGGTCCTTCATCTCAAATTCCGAAGTCAACTCCTTCTTACACTCAAGAATCAAGTGATCTTCTCCAGTGAGGATCAGATTGTCAACATATAAAACTAAAATTAATGCATCACCATTGATTACCTTGAAGTAGAGATTTGAATCAGCATCATTCTTCAAGAAGCCCAAACTTGACAGGTATCGATCAATCCTTTCGTGCCATGCACGAGGAGCCTGCTTAAGACCATACAAGGCCTTCTTCAGTTTGCAAACATGTGACTCCTTCCCATGAACCTCAAATCCATCAGGTTGCTCTATATAAACTTCTTCCTCAATCACTCCATTGAGAAAGGCTGTCTTCACGTCCATCTGGTGAATCTTCCATCCTCTAGATGCAGCAATAGCAATGATGCTTCTGACAGAAGTATAGCGAGCAACAGGAGCAAATGTTTCTTCATAATCAACTCCCTCTTTCTGAGAGAACCCACGAGCCACAAATCTTGCTTTGTACTTCTCAATGCTTCCACCTGCAGCATGCTTAGTCTTGAATAGCCATTTAGAAGATACCACAAACTTGCCCTCGAGTCTAGGAACAATATCCCAAACAACATTTTTAAGAATTGATTGATACTCCTCTGTCATAGCATCTTTCCAAACCTGATGACAAGATGCTTCCTCAACACAGGTAGGCTTGGATTCTATAATCTGACTCATCAAGGCAACATAACTGGAGAACTTATGTGGCCTTTTGCTTTGTCTGAATGTGCCTCTAGGAGCTGCAAAGCTTTCAGCCTCTTGCATAGTGCGCTTGGCCCATAGAGGTCTCTTTCTCCCAATAACAATGTCAGTAGGCCCATCAGTAGGTTCCAAAGGTTCAACAGGATCAATATCTTCTTTTGGTTCTGAAGTCTCCCTCTGAATCTCAGGAGTATGGTCAACTTTCATATCCTGAGGAGACTCTTCATTATCAATCTCCATATGAATCCCCTTGGATCTTCTGAATGCAACATCTTCCTCGAATGTGACATCCCTACTGATCTCTATCATCTTCTGACCTGGAATGTAAATTCTGTAGGCTTTTGATGTCTCACTATAGCCCACAAATATTCCCTTCTTGCCAGAAGGCTTCAACTTGGTTCTCTTTTCCTTGGGAACATGAATAAAGATAGGACATCCAAAGATCCTCAAATGACTGACTTCAGGCTTCTTCCCTGTAAAGGCTTCTTCTGGAGTCATATTCTCCAAGATCTTATGAGGACTTTTGTCTGAACATACACGGGTCTCCCGAAGCTTCGCCCATAGGAAGGTTTGCAAATCTTGATCATGGATCATGGCCTCACCTTCCGATGACGTTCTCGTTCTTTCTTTCTGCAACACCGTTTTGTTGAGGATTATAGGGAACACAGAACTCCCTCTTAATCCCTGCATCAATACAAAAATTCCGAAAACTACCAGAGGTGTATTCTCCACCATTGTCAGATCTGAGAACCTTAATTCTTTTACCAGAAAGATTTTCTACCAAGGCTTTAAACTCTTTAAACCTATTCAACACTTCCTCAGACTCTTTAGATTTCAAAAAATAAATCCAAGTCTTCCTAGAGTGGTCATCAATAAACAAAACATAATACAAGAATCCACTTGAAGACAAAACAAACATAGGACCACATAAATCAGAATGAATAAGATCTAGAATACACTTGGATCTATTTTCTCTACTATGAAAAGGGGCTTTTATATTCTTACCCAATGCGCAGCCCTTGCAAGTACCTTCATGCTCCTGGTTGAACTTAGGAAGGCCTGACGCCATCTTCTCCATGATAGGTAAGGCTCGGAAGTGTAGGTGAGCCAATCTCCGATGCCAAAGATCGCATTAGACTTGAAGAGTCATGAACCAAAGCTTGTAAAGAACGTGTGCAGACCTTGTAAAGGTTTTCATGTCTAACTCCAATTACTTGAGCATCCTTGAAGCTAGAGTTCTCCATCCACACTAGAACTTTTCCTTTGGAGAAGACAACTTGATATCCTTTATCTTCCAAAGCTGATATAGAAATAAGATTGCGCTTGATTCCAAGAACATAAAGAACATTACCCAATTGAAGTGATATGCCAGAGTCCAAGTGAAGTGTAGAGGTCCCAATTCCTTTCACGGAGTAGCTAGCATCATCTCCAATGATGACTTGTTCAGAAGACTCCTTTTCCACCAAACTTGATAAGTGCTCCTTGAAGCCAATGATGTGTCGTGAAGCACCATTGTCGATTATCCAAGTGTTGGTGTCGGAAGGTACACTGCTTGATAATGCCAAATAGAACAAATATTCACTTGAATCCTTTTGAGGAGAGGCATCATCAACATCCACAACGGTGACCTGTTGCTTAGGTCTAGTTGGACAATATTTGGCGAAGTGCCCAAACTTGTCACACCTAAAACATTGAGTCTTGGACATATCCCTCTTCTTCTTAAATGGAGTTGCATCATCATTTCCCTTGTCCCGATTCCTCTTGAAGAATCCTTTCCTTCCATCTTTTCCTTACTTCTTTGATGCATGGGAGGCGAGAACATGAATGTCTTCATTCTTTGAACTTTGACCAACGCCTCTTGCCACCAACCTTGATTCTTCTTGAATGCAATCAGATCTTAGGCAATCAAACTTAGGCAATTTCGATCTTGCACCGATTCCCTGAATGTAAGATTCCCAAGACAAAGGTAGACCATTGAGAGCAAGCATAGTCAGGTCTTTGTCATCAACCATATGCCCTATTGTCGAGAACTGATCTCTCAAATCTGCAATCCTCATAAAGTATGCAATCACTGATTCACCTTTCGCCATCTTCACATGATGAAGTTGTTGCTTTAGTGCAAGTGCCCGGCTGGTATTGTTGATTTCGTACATCTCTTCCAATGTTTTGAACATATCTGTCGCTGTCTTCAACTTAGAGACGATAGGCACAATATGATCTTTGACAGAATCAACCAATATCTTCATTGCTTTAACATCTTTCTTCACCCATTGTAACTTTGCTTCTTCCTCCTCAGGTTCAGGAACGCTGGACTCAACAAACTCACCCGAGTCATTTTCACGCAAGCTAAGCATGATCCTAAACCTCCATGATGTGAAGTTGGATGCACCCCCGAGTCTATCCTCGATCTTCAAACCATTCACCATCTTGACTAATGTAGATAGATGAACAACTAGGGTATTGCTGATTGGGAATAATCTAATCACGATCCTCTCAAACCCGCTCTGATACCATGTAAATTTTTATAATCAGATTATATGCACAGAAAATTAATTCAAATCAGACAATGACACAACAAATACACTGGGAAAACCCTCCTCTTGAGGGAGAAAAACCCAGCAACAAAGATCTCTCTTATATATATAAGTGATGGCACCAAATCGCTTTACAATGAGGCCAGTCACAAGCCCAATCTTCAGAACTTACACAAGATACAAAGACAAATAATAAACTGCCTCTCCTTAAGATCCAATTCTGCCTTAGAAGAATTCACAATCTGCTCTTTGAGGAATTCGCAATCTGCTCTTGAAGAATTCACACTTGCATGAAAAGATAATTCGAACTTACTTGATGATGAATGAGGAAATACAAACTCTTATTTATATGTCTTTGAAGAGTCACCTCCTTTCTCTTGATACAAGTCGGCCAGCTATAATGAATATATTTTTCTTTTAATTAATCGCGCCAATAGAGAGAAGTCGGCCTTGGAAGAGTCTCTTTATTTCTTTAACAAATCGTTGCCATATAAATTAAATAGCCTTAAGGCTATCATTTAATTTATTACGCTGGAATATAAAATCTCAAAGCTGTTTATCATTAACAGTAAGATTACTTGTTTGTGCTACTTCAAATTTGAATCAATATGATTTAGGCTAGTTCTTGTGGTTGTTCAAGTTTTTGAAGTGGCAACTTCCTATGTTGATTACAATGGGTAAAATTGAGTCCAAAGATGTTGCTCAATGATGAAGGCTAAGGGTTAACAAACATTGATTTAAGTATACAACTTCAAGAAAGAGTTAGCATTTCAAAAACTAATTCACTATCGGGTATGGGAATGCTTGGATAGATTGTGAAGCATAGTCTCTACATAGGTTAAGATTTTCTCATCTTTATTGGTAATTCATGTTGAAGGATTCTAGTATTTGTAAAAGGCCCATGCAAGTGTAAATGATCCTACAAATTAATAAAGCATCATGTTTTCTTTATCTCCATAATCATCATCCTTCATGTACTCTAGCTTTGTTTGGCTATTGATGAACTTCAATGCTTGGTGGTTTAGGTACAACACAAACTCCCTAGGGAACAAGAAGTGTTTCCACCTATGTAAAGCTCGCACTATGGTGAACTTTTACTCATCAACAAAGTACTTTTGCCTAGTGATTCAATTTCTTGCTGAAATAAGTGATTGTTCTACCCTCTTGGCTCAACACAACATTGATTGTGCTACCATTGGCATCACAATCAACTTGAAAAACCTTTCCAAAGTCAAAAAGCAATTGGAGAAAAGCAACACCAAGTACAAAATGTGCTCCAAAATGCATAAAAGAAAAATGACTTACCCTAAGGGTGAGTTAGTCATGGCACATCTAAAAAAGGAGTGGTTCACTCATGGAACATATAATAAGTTGAAACCAAGGAAAATTGGCCAATGTCTAGTCTTGTAAAGATTTTAGAAATGTGCATGAGATCAAACTAAAGGGTTGGATATCTCACCAATCTTAATGTCTATGATCTATATTCCTACCCTATGTCTACTCAAGAGAATATCACACAATCATAGGAAGTTTGTAATGTCCCCTTCTCGAGCTTGATCTTCTCAGTTGACCGTTGGCCTATTCTGGAGACCCGTAGGCTACTCGGACAGTTTGATTAGGGTTTCTTGAGTGGAGGTTGTTGTTGCTCATGAATTGGTGTTTGAACTACGGATTCCTTCTGGGTTTTCTGTGGGCTTCGCAGTGATGTAATTTTCTTGGTATTCCGAGCACTTTATGGAATTTACTAATTTTAGTAAATTCTATTTCTGGCAGTGGTCCTTTTGGTCTCGGCACAGTTGACTTTCCTCTTCAGTCGACTCAATTGGTTTATTCAAATTTTGGCCTCGGGATGCAGTTTCGAAGAGATAAGTTCATTTCACTTAAATAACATTATATTTTAATGTTATATTACCCCCTTGGCCTAATCTCTTAACTTAATGTTGTTTTAAAAGGTGGTCTTTAAGGGGTGGCGCCATCATTGAGATAATGTTATAATTATTAAGGTTGAATTAAAGCCTTAAGTTGGACGCCAATATTAAAGTGATGAATTTAATTAAAAGTCAAAATCGAAGCCTTGAAGAAAGTGACGCCATCTATTGGAGAATTAGGGTTTGACTCAAAAAAGAAGATTAGGGTTTCGAGAAGGCTCAACCGGAAATTATAAAAGGAAGCCATTGGTTCTCTTTTGGATTATCTTTTGTCTACAGGAATGTTATGCTGCCGGATTGGCTTTGGGATTGCTTCGAGGAATGTACGCCTCCTAGCTTGGCATTGCTTCTCGCTTGAAAGATAGCGACTAGTGGTGAGATAGTGTAGTTTGAATGCTTTATTGTGAGATTTCTGCATTTTAGTCTTTGTGAGGTTTTGTAAATCAGTTTTATGCACATTAGTGAGTTTCTAGAGTTGCATACTCATTGTAGCAAATTGTCGTTTTTAATCACAAGTCAAAAAATACAAAAAGAGTGCTTCTGGGTATTGTCTTATTCTCTCTGTTTGTAAGGGGCGACCCTTTCCTCAAATTTGTACAATTTTTAATAGTGTTTTGAATTTTTAAATGCAAATCGCCCCTCTTGTTGGGCCGTACCATCTAGATCTGTCTTGGGATTTGTGCATATTTCATTTAGGGTCGTTTGATCAGTTTCCAGAGCTCTACCTTGGTCGCCTTCATCATTAGGATCTATTGCACTTCGTTTCATGTCAATTGGGTGAGTTGTGAGAGAGATATGATCATTTAAGTAAGTTGATAGGTTGCTAGTTATTAAATTAAAGTGCAGATCTGTTAAAAATCAGAATCATCATTTGGTCTCTGAGAGAAGATATTGGTCTTGGCATCCTTGATTAAGCAAAGGAGAGTTCTTTTCTATGATGTAATGCTAATATGTTATACTCATATGCTCTTAGCAGGCGAATGCTCTTCAAATTGTAAGCTGACAATAGTACTGGCAGCAGTTCTTAATCTTGCTTAGTTTCTGATTTGTAATGCATATCTTACCATCTGAAGTTGCTTTGTAATATCTTACATCTCCGCCCTATGGTAGCTCCTTTCCCACTCCGGGTTAGAAAGCACATTTTGGGTGTCGAGTACTATCAGCATTCTCACTTATATTTCTTAATTGCATTGTAATTCTTAGCATCTTCGTCGTATGGTAGCTCCCATCCCACCTCGATTTGGAAAGCACATTCTTGACATCGAGTTATTTCAGCTTATTAGTTGGTAGGGATCCTCTGACCACATGCTCGTCGTTTGTCGGCGCATTCTTGGTTAGAGTTCTTTGTATCAGCATTTCTTTAAGGTCCTCTGACCAATGCTCACACCTTGCCCACATCGAGATCCTGGTGTACATTCTGGTTAGAGTTGTTTCAGCATCGTTTTGGTTTAAAGCTAACCTTATCGGATGCATATTGTTTGTATCTTGCAATTGAAAAAGTTGAAAAAATTGGCTCGGAATATTTCAGTGGTATCAGAGCCACATATCCTGCCATCCTGTGAAACATACTGTCTATGAGTGACAGAGAAAAGAGATACATAGCAAGGGAAGACAAGAAAGTTGCAAAACAGTTTCAGCCCTATCAGGCTCCAGAAGGTCAGACAGCTTCTGAGGTCTTGAGGGCTCATTGGGAGTCTTCTCAGGAAATAGATATGGCAGAAGGTGAGAGGTCAGTCGGGGGTAACGATAGGTTTACCAGCAACAGAGATGATAGTGGAAAGGGAAGAGAGAGGTCGATAAGTCCCGGAAAGAGATTTGAGAGGAAGATGGATGCCTTGATGGATATGGTATCTCTCATGATGGGGAAAGTGGGCCAGAACACAACTCCACAAAACAACCCTGGACATAGAGGAGAACACAATGCCTCCAACCAGCATGATGGACATGTTGCTCAGCCTGTTTCAAACAACACTTACATTTCATCCAGGCCATTCAAACCCACCTTCTTGGCACCAGTAAACACTCAACCTGATCCTAAAGAGAATGCTTCATTCGTGGAATAGTTGAGACTTGGTCATGCGGAGTATGATTCTCTCTCTGATGAAATCAAGATGGATATGTCCTATAATGATTTTATCGATCATAAAAGAAAGAATAAGGGACAAGGGAGACATTATGAGCAAAGAAGAACAACAGTTCAAGGGGACTTGTATCAAGCTGTCAACAAGGTTATACTTCCACATTTTGACGGGAGTGATAACAATTCAACTCGAGCTTGGATACAGAAGCTAGATAACTATCTAGCTCTTAGACCTATGGCAGAAGAGGAGGCGATTAAGTTCGCTACGCTACACCTAGATGGGGTGGCGCACGAGTGGTGGTACCATGGCCTAGTCACCTTGGGTCATCGGTCTATCACAACCTATGATGAGTTCACCAATAGGCTCATCGAGAGATTTGAGAAAAAAGACCCTGAAATACATTTCAGAGAATTGGCACAGTTGAGGTAGTATGGCACAGTTGATGCCTACATAGCTGAGTTTCAGAGACTCTCAGTCATGGTCACTAGAATCACGGAGAGGCGGTTGGTGATCCTTTTCAGTGAAGGATTGATGGAACCACTCAAGGGTTGGATTAAAGCTTTTGATCCACCCTCCCTTCAGGAGGCCATGAAGAAGGCAAGAAACATGGAGTGGGCAGCTCCTAAGGCAAAGTTTCAACCCAGGCCATCCTTTCACAAAGGGGATAAAGGGAAAAGACCTCATCAAAGACCTCCTTTGAGACCTCAGCATAAGGAGTTCAAACATCATAATCCTCATGTCACAAGATTAGATCCAGAGACACTGAACGAACTCAGAAGAAAGGGGTTATGTTTCCGGTGTAGGGAAAAATGGTCTCAAGATCATGTTTGCCCAAAGGGAGTTAAATTTAATCAGATTGAGTACTATTCAGCTGGTGAAAGTAATTCTGATTTTTCAGACCAGCAATCTGATTTTGAAGATAGTGAAGTGGAAAGAGTTCCAGAAGAGTCTGAAGATGAAAAGGAAAGCGGAGGTATTTTGGCTCAACTTTCGAGCTTTCAAAGGAATGAATCCTTCAAGGTTCGAGGGATGATTAAGGGGCAGCGAATAGTTGCTTTGATTGACACCGGGGCAACACATAACTTCATTGATGAAGTTGTGGTGGCAAAGAAGGGGCTGCATACAGAAGAGTTTGAAGGCTTCAAGGTCATGGTTGCTGATGGATTCCACATTTCATGTACCAAGAAGATCTCAAACATGACTATGCAGTTGGGAAACTATGAAGTCAAGGATGACTTCTATGTGGTCAACATTGGAGATACGGATGCCGTTTTGGGCATTCAATGGCTGCGTTCACTTGGAGAGATCTCCTTAAATCTGCAAACTATGGAGCTCAAGTTTCAATCCGATGGGAAGAGAGTAGTACTAAGAGGTATGTCCAATGGGGGTCCTCGGGTTGTGTCATTCAAGAGAATGGCAAGGCTGGTTCGTCATGATCAAGTTGAGTGGGCTGCAGAATGTATGATTCTTCCTGCTAATCCGGTTGACACGAAGAGAGACTATCCTCCTGATGTTCAGTCTTTACTCACAAAGAAGAGCAAGGTATTTGCTGATTTACCTCCTGGACCACCACCTGAACGAGGTTCGGAGCATATCATAGAGCTCAAGGAGGGAGCTAAACCAGTTATTACAACTCCATATCGGTACCCTAAGAAGCAGAAGGATGATACTAAGAAAAAATATTCAGGAACTCTTGGAGATGGGTTTCATTCGTCCAAGCAAGAGGCCCTTCGCTTCAGCAGTGGTTCTTGTGAAGAAGGATGGTACCATGCGCATGTGTGTGGACTATCGTGCTTTGAATCAAAGCACCACCAAAAACCGATACCCCATTCCAAGGATAGATGAGCTACATGGGGCGAAGTTCTTTTCAAAGATCGATTTGAGATCGGGCTACCACCAGATTCGGATGAGAGGATCTGATGTTGAGAAGACAGCTTTTAGATGTCACTATGGCCACTTCGAGTTTCTAGTCATGCCATTTGGGTTGACCAATGCTCCTGCTACCTTCCAGTCTTGTATGAACAAAGTCTTTCAGAAACAGTTGAGGAAGTTTGTGTTGATATTTTTCGATGACATCCTGATTTTCAGCAAGACATGGGAAGAACATCTCAAGCACTTGGAGGAAGTGCTTAGCATCTTAGAATCTGAGAGCCTGTTTGCCAAAGAGTCCAAATGTGAATTTGGAATGAAGGAGCTACTTTACCTTGGCCACATAATCAATGCTGAGGGAGTGAAGGTTGATCCTAAAAAGATCAAGGCAGTTTCTTGATTGGCCACCTCCTGAGAACTTGACTCAGTTGAAAGGGTTTTTGGGTCTTTGTGGATTTTATCGTAGATTTGTGAAAGGCTACTCACAGAATGCTGCTCCTCTTACTGATCTCACAAAAAAATGAGTTTTTTGTTGGTTAGAAAAGGCTCAAACTGTTTTTGGTAAGTTTAAGAGGATCATGAGCTCTTGTCTGGTTCTGGCCATTCCGGATTTTTCCAAGCCTTTCGAGCTACAATGTGATGCATCCGGTGAAGGAGTTGGGGCTGTTTTGATGCAAGACAAACATCCCATTGTGTTTGAAAGCAAAAAACTGAGGCGTGTTGAAAGGACATACTCTATTTATGATAAGGAAATGCTTGCCATTATGCATGCATTAGCCAAGTTCAGGCAGTATTTGGTGGGAAACAAGTTCATGGTCAAGACTGATCACAATAGTCTCAAACACTTCATGCATCAGAAGGATCTGAACGAGAGGCAACAAAAGTGGGTGAGTAAGCTTCAAGCTTACGACTTTGACATTGAGTATGTCAAAGGGAAAAATAACATTGTGGCTGATGCTCTGTCTAGGAGACCCCATTTGAGCTCATTGTGTGAGCTTACTGCAGATTGGAAGGACATGTTGCTTGCTGATTATGCCAAAAATCAGTTTGCAACCAGCATCATTGAGGTTACTTTTCATGACGAAAGGTACAAGGTGATTGAAGGGTTGATACACTACAAGGGTAGAATCTTTTTGGTGGCTGATTTTAAGCTCAGAAAGAAGATTTTGTTGACATTTCATGACATTCCGCTTGCTGGTCACCAAGGATTCTTTAAGACATATAGGCAGATCCGGGAAAGATTTTCTTGGAAAGGGTTGAAAGGAGAAGTTCAACGCTACATTCAGGGGTGTCCCGTTTGTCAAATGAACAAGAATGAGCATACTCTACCAGCTGGTCTGCTGCAACCTCTCCCTATTCCCAATCAAAAATGGGAAAGCATATCGATGGACTTCATCACGGGGTTGCCCAAGGTCCAAGGGAAGGATTGTGTCTATGTTGTAGTGGATAGACTAACAAAATTTGCTCACTTGTTCGCTATTACCAACTCTTTTTCAACAGCCCAAGTTGCAGATCTGTTTTTTCATGAGGTGTTTACGTTACATGGGCTGCCAAAAAACATTGTGAGTGATAGGGACAGCAAGTTCCTAAGCACTTTTTGGCAAGAGGTCTTCAGAATGAGTGGTACTGTGCTTACTCCAAGCACTAGTTATCACCCCCAAACAGATGGACAAACTGAAATAGTGAAAAAGTGGTTGGAAGGCTACTTGAGAAACTATGTTTCGAAGCAGCAAAGAGCGTGGGTTAAGTGGCTTCACATAGGCGAGTACTGTTATAATTCTTCTTTTTCATATGTCAATAAAGATGTCACCTTTCTTGGCTCTTTATGGTTATGAAGCACCTAGCTTTGCTGATTTGGTGTTTGGTGATAGCAAAGCTCCTCAAGCCAAGGACTTATTGCAACAAAGTCAAGATATCATGAAATCATTGAAGAACAATCTTCAGATTGCTCAGAATCAACAGAAGATGTATGCTGATCAGCGGCGTGTTGAGCGCTCTTTCGAGGTTGGGGATTTGGTTTATCTCCGACTACAACCTTACAGACAGTCTACTCTCAAGAAAAGTGGAGCTGAGAAGCTCAAACCTCGCTTCTATGGGTCGTTCAAGGTAATCAAAACGGTGGGAGTAGTAGCGTATGAGTTGGAGCTACCTTCAAGTAGCAAAGTGCACAATGTCTTCCACGTGTCTCGCCTCAAGAAGGCGCTTGGACATAATGTTATTGCTTCATCACAGTTGCCTCCTTTGGATGAAGAAGGCAGTTGGTTTTAATTCCAGAGGAGATTCTTGATTCGCGAGAGCATTCTTTGAGGAAAAGAACAATCAGAGAATACTTGGTGAAGTGGAAAAACTTGCCTTTAGACGATGCAACTTGGGAGAATGATGAGATTCTGCAGCATCCAAAGTTGCAATTGCTTGAGGGCAAGCAATCTTGGGGAGGGCGGACTATAATGTCCCCTTCTCGAGCCTGATCTTCTCAGTTGACTGTTGGCCTATTCTGGAGACCCGTAGGCTACTCGAACGGTTTGATTAGGGTTTCTTGAGTGGAGGTTGTTGTTGCTCGTGAATTGGTGTTTGAACTGCGGATTCCTTCTGGGTTTTCTGTGGGCTTCGCAGTGATGTAATTTTCTTGGTATTCCGAGCACTTTCTGGAATCTACTATTTTTAGTAAATTCTATTTCTGGCAGTGGTCCTTTTGGTCTCGGCACAGTTGACTTTCCTCTTCAGTCAACTCAATTGATTTATTCAAATTTTGGCCTCGGGATGCAGTTTCGAAGAGATAAGTTCATTTCACTTAAATAACATTATATTTTAATGTTATATTACCCCCTTGGCCTAATCTCTTAACTTAATGTTGTTTTAAAAGGTGGTCTTTAAGGGGTGGCGCCATCATTGAGATAATGTTATAATTATTAAGGTTGAATTAAAGCCTTAAGTTGGACGCCAATATTAAAGTGATGAATTTAATTAAAAGTCAAAATCGAAGCCTTGAAGAAAGTGACGCCATCTATTGGAGAATTAGGGTTTGACTCAAAAAAGAAGATTAGGGTTTCGAGAAGGCTCAACCGGAAATTATAAAAGGAAGCCATTGGTTCTCTTTTGGATTATCTTTTGTCTACAGGAATGTTATGCTGCCGGATTGGCTTTGGGATTGCTTCGAGGAATGTACGCCTCCTAGCTTGGCATTGCTTCTCGCTTGAAAGATAGCGACTAGTGGTGAGATAGTGTAGTTTGAATGCTTTATTGTGAGATTTCTGCATTTTAGTCTTTGTGAGGTTTTGTAAATCAGTTTTATGCACATTAGTGAGTTTCTGGAGTTGCATATTCATTGTAGCAGATTGTCGTTTTTAATCACAAGTCAAAAAATACAAAAAGAGTGCTTCTGGGTATTGTCTTATTCTCTCTGTCTGTAAGGGGCGACCCTTTCCTCAAATTTGTAGAATTTTTAATAGTGTTTTGAATTTTTAAATGCAAATCGCCCCTCTTGCTGGGCCGTACCATCTAGATCTGTCTTGGGATTTGTGCATATTTCATTTAGGGTCGTTTGATCAGTTTCCAGAGCTCTACCTTGGTCGCCTTCATCATTAGGGTCTATTGCACTTCGTTTCATGTCAATTGGGTGAGTTGTGAGAGAGATATGATCATTTAAGTAAGTTGATAGGTTGTTGGTTATTAAATTAAAGTGCAGATATGTTAAAAATCAGAATCATCATTTGGTCTCTGAGAGAAGATATTGGTCTTGGCATCCTTGATTAAGCAAAGGAGAGTTCTTTTCTATGATGTAATGCTAATCTGTTATACTCATATGCTCTTGGCAAGCGAATGCTCTTCAAATTGTAAGCTGACAGTAGTACTGGCAGCAGTTCTTAATCTTGCTTAGTTTCTGATTTGTAATGCATATCTTACCATCTGAAGTTGCTTTGTAATATCTTACATCTCCGCCCTATGGTAGCTCCTTTCCCACTCCCGGTTAGAAAGCACATTCTGAGTGTCGAGTACTTTCAGCATTCTCGCTTATATTTCTTAATTGCATTGTAATTCTTAGCATCTCCGTCATATGGTAGCTCCCATCCCACCTCGGTTTGGAAAGCACATTCTTGACGTCGAGTTATTTCAGCTTATTAGTTGGTAGGGATCCTCTGACCACATGCTCGTCATTCGCCGGCGCATTCTTGGTTAGAGTTCTTTGTATCAGCATTTCTTTAAGGTCCTCTGACCAATGCTCACACCTTGCCCACATCGGAATCCTAGTGTACATTCTGGTTAGAGTTGTTTTAGCATCGTTTTGGTTTAGAGCTAACCTTAACGGATGCATCTTGTTTGTATCTTGCAATTGAAAAAGTTGCAAAAATTGGCTCAGAATATTTCAAAGTTCTAGATAGAAGAAGACATTATCCTGGAAAATAGAGAGGAGATTGCACAAATTTTAAATTCACGCACTACTAAGAAAGCTCAATGGAGCAAGTACAAGGAATATTTTATCGTTGGAAGGGTTAGGGACCTAAGAAAGGTAACTGAATTTCTAATAAGTTGACTTCAGTGACTGGATTAGTATTTCATGCAATCCCTATTTCTTCAATGGCCCTTATGGGGATATTTGGATATTATGCAATTTTTGTATTTTTTGATCATGAAAACTAAAAATGGAATATAAATAATGTAAACCCTATATTAATTATTATTCCGATCTGCAAGCACTTTAATTAAAATGACAATAGATATATATCCAACTCTATCAAAAAATTACTTCAATTCATCAATATTGCAATATGGAATAGCAAAGTCAGTGATATGACAGCCACAATACTGATGCCATTCCTCAATCATATCAACATAAACTAACTCTAATAAGTAACCACAGTAGTCTTGATAGATAAATATAATTTGTAGTTTTCTAAGGTTACCATAACACTAATTGTATGTAATTGTAAACTAGGTTTGAAATGCAAACTGCTTCTAGCAAAATGATCCAAACAACTCTAGCAATTTGTAACAAGCTCTATCAAATCATAACACATTATGAATTTATTGCTTAACTTGCAACCAATATTCACAACTTCCTTGTGATTATGTCGAGGTAACTATCTTTTATTTCACTGTTAACTATTGATCCAGTAACAGTCTGTAAGTAGGCACTATTTCATTAGAGAGGCTATGTTGCTAATATCCTTGTGCACTAAACAGTGAACCCTCTCATGGCAACTCAAAATTGTTATTACTCACTCCAACAATGGGCCCCACTGTTTCTTATAGATTACTATGCTATCCTTTTTGCCTGCTAGTGGCTGTCAGACAAGGGTGCGATTGACTTGGAAGACCCCTCAACCAGTCGATAAACCACATAATTTGAATTGATGCAAATAGAAGTCTCTAGATTGAGTATGTTCTGATACAACAAGGCTTTTTTTGTGGCATACTTTGTTTACTCCACACTAGACCCCACCAACCCATACATTGTAAGATTCTTGACCAATTTTTTCAATTTTTGATTACAATAAGCAATGCAACACACATCTGTTAGGGTTAGCTCTTAAACCAAAACGATGCGGAATACAACTCTAACCAAGGATGTACACCAGGATCCCGAGTTGGGCAAGGTGTGAGCATATGGTCAGAGGATCTCTATACACTGTTGAACTGAGTAACTCTAACCAAGAATGTGTCGAGAGATGGCGAGCATATGGTCAGAGGATCCCTACAAGCTACCAACTGAAAGTAACTCTAACCAAGAATGCGCCCTAAGACCCGAGGTGGGAGGAGGGGCGAGCATATAGTCAAAGGATCCATGAAATGCAGTGACGGCTCAGCCGATCAGCAACATGATATTACAATGCAAGTTCAGAATGTAAATAGGCGGCAAGCCAACGTCTTCCACTTATTCAGCGGGTATTACAATGAGTAAAAGTAGAAGATAGATGAGAATGCTGACAGTACTACTGTTCAGCTTACAATGAAATAGAGTGCCTGCCAAGAACATAAGATTAGAAGCTCTCCAATGCTGCAATAATGAAATAAGATCTCTCCAAGCTTAATAAGACTTTCCAATCACAAACCCTTCACCAAAATGCATTTACATAAATCTGATATGACAGAACATGGACTGAAAATGCATAACCAGCAACACAGAACCCTACTAAAATTCTCGTAACTCACACTAGACTCACCCAAATGACTCCAAATCAAATGCATTAGCTTCCTATAATGATGGCGCCCAAATTACATCCAATAAACTGACCCAAAGACTCATGTATATTTTTGCACGGAATTCAAGGCAAGCTCAGAATGGTACAGCCCTCTAGGAAGGGCGATTTCTCTCTAGAAAATTCAGTTCTTGATCATAAAATCTGCAACTTGTCAAGTATGGTCGCCCCAAGCAAGGAAACTCAATGGTTCAGTACCCAAAACAAGAATATTTTTATTTTGAAAACTATGAATGAAACTTACAATCAGCTATGATAATCAGCAACTCCAAAATTTGATAGAATACACAAGAACTCAACTCCAACATGCAAAAATACCATTACAATGCAAGATCTCACTACAAAATCACTCAACTACGGCTAACTCTCCACTAGTTGCTATCTTTCAAGCAAGAAGTCGAGCCAAGGCTAGGAGGCATGCATTCCTCGAAGCAATCTTGATACCATCTCAGCAGCATAACAATACTGAAGACATAAGATAAGAAAATGAAGAGAAGAGGTCTCCTTATATAGACTCAGCAAGGAATCTCCAAAAGCTTCTAGAAGGGGTGCCCTAATCTTCAAATTTGAAATAACCTTATTTCCCTCCAGGAATGGCGTCCCTTATTCCTCAAAGCAACATTTGACTTTTTTAATAATTTAAAAATCCATCTTTCCTCTCAAGTTGGCGTCCCTTTTCACAAGCATGATTTTTGACCTATGTTACCAGATTCACTCATATAGGCCCCGGGTTCGATTCGGGTTCGGTTCGGGTCCGGAATTCGGGTCCGGTCTGCCCGAATTCACTGTGGATCCAAAAATGGGCCTGTGGGTTCGGCCAGGGTTCGGACCCCTGACTGTGGGTCCGGCCCCGGTTCGAACCCGGGTAGAATTTCGCGCCCAGGCGTGATTTTTAACACATTTTTTGGTTTTTTTAATATTTTATGACTTTTTTTTTACTTTTAAATAGTTTTTAATTCTTTCTAACCCTAATACTTGCCTCTAAAACATGAAATAGGTAAAGTGATACTCATTTTACCAATTTGTGAATAAGAAAAAAGGATTTTTTGCCTCCATTGCTGAACTTTCTCTTTTGCTTGCACAAGCTGGAATAGACTTGAAGGCTAATCGTAGATTGTTCAAATTTGATTGTTGTGCTATTCCTAAGCACTTGCAAATGTCTATTCGTTGCTAAGAAGATCGTAGAGCAAGATTTATTCAAAAGAGGTAGGTTTTTTGAAGGTTTTTGATTTTTTTTTTACATTTCTTTTCACAAGTGAACTTCAACTCTTTTGTTTTGTTTTTTAATTATTGTTTTGTTTTACTTTTCATTCTTCTAAATGTCTATAACACATGTTCAATTTTTTCATTTTTTTGAAATTAATTAAGTCTTTTAGTTTCAAATTCAATGAATCAATACCAAAATTTCAATATGTTGTGCCTTAGGTATTCACTATTCCGTATTACAATGGCAACCGGTACCTCCTTAGGCTCAATCCAATCTCGTTTCAAAATAAACCCAGCCTCTCCCCTTTGGAAATATGTAGAAATGGTTCAGCAACTTCCAGGTGGTGGAGGATATGTTTGGATTTGTAGTCATTGCAATGTTCAATATTCGAGCTCATACAGTCGAGTAAAAGGGCACTTGTGCGGGATCCCTGAAACAGGCATCAAAAATTGTCCAGGTGAAAACAACGATGGCATTCCAGAACATATAGTGTTGAAATATATTGCTGAGCAAGAAAAGGCAGACCAAAAAACAACCGGTGGTAAAACAAGCCATCCTTTGAAGAAAGGATCGATCCATGAAACCCCCTACACCACCTTCTTATTTTCCACCTACAGAAAGCCATCCATTTATGGACATCCCTCAAGAGCAAACCATGCCCTCTTCAAATAAAAGATCTAAGGGACCGTTGGAAGCTTCATTTCAGAATGAGGCAAGAGAGATTGCTGATCAAGACATAGCAAGATGTGTCTATGCCAATGGATTGGCATTCAATGTTGTTCGTTCACCATATTGGCAAAAAATGGTGAAATCTATTAATGAGGCTCCAAAGGGGTATAAGGGCCCAGGTTTTGAGAAGGTGCGTTGCACCTTATTGGAGAAAGAGGTGAAACATGTAGCAAACTCTTTGAAGCCCATAAGGGATTCGTGGATCGAAACAAGGGTGACCATCGTTTCTGATGGATGGAAAGATGCAAAAAATTGCCCATTGATCAATGTTATTGTGTGTCCCCTAAAGGGCAATATTTTTTAGAGCAAGATTGTGAAGGACAGGTGAAAGATGGTCCAGTTATTGCTGACATCCTTTGCCAAGCTATTGAAGAAGTGGGCCATCAAAATGTTGTGCAAGTTGTAACCGACAATGCCAAAAATTGTAGGGTTGTTGGGTTATTGGTTGAGGAGAAGTATCCACACATTTTTGGACACCTTGTGCTGTCCACTCCCTTAATCTAATGCTACAAAAAATTGGATCCAAAATTGAGTGGATCAAGCTGTGTATGCCGAGGGCGAAGACATCCAAATGTTTGTCACCAACCACCATATGACACAAGGAATATTTAGACAATTCTCAAAATTGGGTTGTTGAAGGTAAGTTAATTCTCAATACTTTTAAATTTTTGAATTTTCTTTTAATTTTAATTTTTAAATTTTGATTTTGTATATTTAAATTATATTTTAATTTTAATTTTGATTTTCAAACAGGTTGCCGAGACCCGTCATGACAAATGAGGAAGCCGCAGCCCTAATTGGGTTGTATGGAGGCAATCTAGCAATGAAAGGGCAAATAGGATCAAGCAAAGGATCCTAGATGATGGTTGGTGGGATCGTGTTGAGTATCTCGTCAGTTTCACCGAGCCCATACTGAGCATGATCCGTTACACTGACTTGGATAGACCTTGTTTGGGCGAAGTATATGATGGTATTGACTCAATGATTGAGAAGATGAGATCCATCATCAATGCAAAAGAGGAAGATCTTGAAGAAAAATTCTTCAAAGAGCTACAGGAAATCATGGTTGATAGATGGAACAAAATGACCACTCCCTTGCATCTTCTCGCTTTTGCATTGAGTCCCAAATATTATAGTCTTGAGATACTTTCTACTTCATCAAGAGTTGCTCCATATAGGGATGGTGAAGTGGCCCAAGGGTACAAGGCAGCAATTCGTAGAATCTTCAGTGATTGTGACCAACGTGATCGAGTGAGGGCTGAGTTTATGGCTTTTGCATGCTCTGGGAGTGTTGATCAGAATATGGATGCTCTTCGAGACAAGTGTAGGGTGGATGCTCATAGTTGGTGATACTTCCATGGGCAAGAATACATGCACCTCCAACCTATTGCAATAAAAGTTTTATCCCAAGTAAGTTTTATAATTTATATTTGTAATTTTAATTTTAAATTTTAATTAATAATTTTGTTTAGTTAATTTTTGTAACTCTTAACTATTTATTAATTTAATTTGGTCTTAATAGGTTGCTAGTTCATCCTCTTCTGAGAGGAATTGGAGCACATACTCCTTCATCCACTCAATAAAACGCAATAGGCTACATTCAAAAAAGGCTGAGGACTTGGTGTATGTGCATTCAAACTTGCGCCTCCTTACACACAAACATAGTTCCTACAGAAGGAGACACAAGGAGGTGGGATATTGAGCCAGAGCAGCTTGACTTAGATGCTTCCACAAGTCACTTAGCTGCACTTGATATTGATGATGACTATCAGCCTGAAGCAGCTACTGAGCATGAGAGCGGTAGTGTTAGTGCTAGTGGCAGTGCTTGTGCGAGTGCCACTAATGCTATTTGTGGTTCTACACAAAATGTAGCATCTAATGATGCTAATGATGCTGCTTTTTTTGATGACCCATATGATTCAGATTGATCAATGATCAATAATTATTAATGGCTGATTGTAAACACTTGACATTTTTATGTTTGAAGTTTGAACTTTAATTTATAATTCTATATCATGACATTTGACTTTTGAGTATAAAGTGGTGGTGTATTTTTGCTATGTTATTTGACTATTAATATGGTGGTGTATTCTGAACTTAATTACTGCTGCAAATATGTATATATTTCTGATTTTTATATGTTTTTGTATTACCAACCCAACCCCAAAAAAAAATTTCCCGAACAGGCAAACCGGGTTCTCGAACCCGAACCCGAACCCAAAACCGAACCGGTAACTTAGTTTTTGACCTTAGAAAATATAAAATTACCTCCTAATGAGGCGTCCACCTTTGAAGTCCCCTTTTTAAAGCAACTTGAAGTGATACCACTAGGCCAAGGGGTCAACATTAAAATATAACATTATTTAAATCAACTTATCTCTCCAAAATGCATCCAAAGGCCAAAAATTAACAAACCAACTGAACTGGCTGAAAAAGAGAGCCAACTGCACTGAAAACCACAGGACCACTGCCAGAAATAGAATTTACTAAAAATAGTAAATTCTAGAAGGTGCTCAGATCACACTGCAAGTCATACCACTGTGAAGCTCTCTAAAAACCCAGAAAGAATCCACGATTCAATCCCCAAACTTCGAGCAACAACATCCTCCAAAACGGGAAACCCTAATTTTACCCTCCGAGTAGCCTACGGGTCTCCGGAATAGGCCAACGGTCAACTGAATCGATCATGCTCGAGAAGGGGACATTACATACATGCATTCTCCTTTGTCTTATACAACACCAAGATGTTTGTGTAATGTCCCCTTCCCATGAGTGATCAATTCAGTGGCTCGTCAGCCTATTCCGGAGGCCCATAGGCTCGTCAAGGTGAAATTAGGGTTTCCCTTGTTTGGAGGTTTTCGGCATTTTTCAAAATTTACTATTTTTACTAAGTTCTAATTTTGGCAGTGATCCAATTGACAAAATCACCGTGAGTTTTCCTTTTCAGTTGGAGCAGTTGAGTATTTTTGGTTTTGGCTTTTAAAGTGCATTATTTGGAGAAATAAATTATTTCAAGTCATTAATGTTATGTTTTCAAATTGACCCCCTTGGCCTAACATTGTGACTTGAAGTTGTTTTAAAAGGTGGTCATTAAGGGAGGACGCCTCATGAAAGGATTAATCAATATTTTATTAAGTTTTAATGTGCCTTGAGTTTGGACGCCAAAGATGAAGAGGGAATAATTATCTTTTAAAAATTAAATGTTTCAAATTTCCTTGGGCGTCCCTTGGAGAGGTGGTGGAAAACCAATAGTCACCTCAAGCTCTATAAAAGAGAGGCCTTGCTCCAGCAATTGGTTATCCAATGTTTACGCTATCGTTATGCTGTTGAAATGACTTCATAGATTTGGCTTCGAGGAATGCATACCTCCTAGCAAAGAACCAATTTCGTGTTTGAAAGATAACACCTAGTTGGGAATATTGTTGCTTCTCATCCAGACTAGCAGATTGTGCTTCAAAGTTGGCGAATTTTGGTGATATTTCAGTTTCTATAATTGCTGGTTGTCATATAGCTGAAGTAGATTTTGGTTTGCAACTCGTAAAGTAAATTTATTATGGTTGTGGGTATTTGTTCATCTCATTCCTTTGCTTGAGGCGACCCATGATGTGCATTTTCATATTTTATTAAGAAGTATTTGATTTTATGGAGAGGTTTGCCCCATTTATGAGGCCGTACCATGCCTGGAAGCTCTTGAAATTCGTGCCAATTAATTATTGAGCTTTGTTTGTAGTTTCTTGGTGGGAATTCGGGCGTGTTTCCTTTTAGAAGCAATTGTTTTTTGTTGCAGGTCATTTGGAGGATTTTTGAGGATGTTATGAGCATTTTTGGAGAGTTAGGTTTGTTGTTTATTGAAATTTACAGTAGCTGGTTTTACATCAGATTTATATTAGAACAGTGTTGGGTTTGATTTTCAGTATTTGTGAAGATAATAAGTGTGAGAGATCGGTTCTTTAATTCAGCTTGATTATATTGTAATAACACTTGTAATTTTGCAAACATTAGTCATTGTAAGACTGTAAACAGTAGTACTGTTCAAGTCATTTTTTATTTGTTGCATTTACTTGTGTTTAATTTCACACATTGTAACCCCTGGATGGTTTACCACCAGTGTGGAGAAAAGAATAATTAAATCTCTCAAATCTCACCCACTGTTTAATTGGTGAATCCCCACTGCTGAGTGGATGCCTACTATAAAGCAGATGAATTATTCATTGTTGTAATTTCTTTCCCCTCCCTAAACAAGTGGTTGTGTGGATTCTTCATGGTCAATTCTCCGCCTACTTCAATTCAGCATTGTTCTTCATTCCCGTTTGGTTGCTAACGACCCCTTTCCATATGCTATCACTTTGCCTCTCAAAGGATCTTGGTGAACATTCTTGGCGAAGGTTACTTTCAGGTGTTTAGTTTTTGGGCTAATCCTTAACGAGTGTTTCTTGTTGTTGAAAAATCCAAGAAAAATTTAAGGGGCATATTTCAGTTTGGCAGCTTGTGGATTACTCCACCAATTGTACAATAGTCATTATATGCTACAATCTTGGTTGCTAAATAACATAAAGACCTTCCACAATAACTTAATCAATAACAATTATTTGTACAGAAAATAATAATAAAAAACATAGCAGAGTAATATATAAACACTTAAAGCAGATTCTAAATAATATCAATTGCATACAGAAATAATTGTGTAATTACCAGTATAGGAATAAATCCAAACTCTTAATAATGTCAATGAAATAAACACTTTCCTACAATCCAATCGATCTCCAACTGAAGCACAATTGCAATCCTTGGGTAGAATCACCCGATTTGAACACGAGGATTTTTGTCCTCAAATCCAAAAGATTTCCAAGAGCATTTTCATCCTTGAATGCAAATTTATGTTTTGAGTTAAAAAATGATGAAATAGATAATGAACAATGGAATCTTTGATGTGAGTGAAATATTCCCCTTAACTTTTTTCCCAAAATTAACATTCAAATCAGCAACCAAACACTGATTAGCGTTAGCTCCAAAACTGCAAATCAGCAAAGAAGATAACTCTAACCAAAAATGTTCACCAAGATCCCAATGTGGGGAGGTGATAGCATATGGTCAGAGGATCGTTAAGCATAAACAAAGTTGAAAGTACAATTCATCAGTTGATGCAGGCATCCACAAGCAGTGGGAATACTTCACTTATTCAGTGGGTGAGTTTACAACAATTATTAGGCGGCAAGCCAGCCTTTAAATCCACTCTTCCACTTATTAACGTGGGGGGAATACTGTCCACACAACCACTTATTTTGTGGGGGGAATTTACAATCAAGAAAGACATTTATTCTAAAACTCAACCACTCAATTGTGGGAGTGTAATCAAGTATAAATTGCAGCAATAAAATGAAATAGCTGTTAGTACTACTAACTAGCTTTACAATGAATAGAAATAGTTGCAAATAAGAGAGATAAGCTTCTAGAATGTTCTTTATCCACACTGGCGGTAAACCATCCAGGGGTTACATATATGAGAGATTAATCATAAGATTTTGCAGCTAATTAAATGACTGGAACAGTACTACTGTTTACAGTCTTACAATGATAAACAACTGCAATTTTCAAGTGTTATTACAATCTTTACAAAGCACAATGAAATAGAAGATTTTTCCACTTGATATCCTCTCAATTAATGAAGCTTAAAACCAAAATCAGAATACTGAAGCAAACTGATATAAAAATCAGCAATACTGAAGCAAACTGATATAAAAATCAGCAATCTGGAAATGATTATCAGCAAACTGAAAACACATAAAAATAATCACAACTCCTTCACAATACCTCCAGAAGATGAAATATAGCTTGCAAAAGCTCTTGAGAAGGTTGGCGCCCAATTCACAATGATAAAATAGCATCTAAACTCAACCATTAATTTATGCACGAATCCCAATGCTCTCCAAAAAGGTACGGCCTCCTTGCAAGGGCGATTTTGCTTAATAAAATCTGAAACTTGGAATTAAATTCTGATAACCTCCAAATATGGTCGCCTCTATCATAGAAATGCAATGATCAAATACCCAGAACCAAATAAAATTCATACTAAAAGCTGCATACAAAAATCACTTTTAGCCATGATAAACCAGCAACATAAAAACTGGAAATATCTCACCAAAACTCCACAATAATGCTCAATATGTACTTCTGGATGAAGCACACTCTCAATCCACCACCTAGGGAACCATAGTTGCAGGCCCGAAGAATGGAGTAAATTTGCTAAGCTTTCCCTTAGCCGGATTCTGGATTCATTCCAACAGCGTAACTTTGCTCTTCAAAAATATGCATAATCAGCTCTTCAAACAGCAGCAATATATAAACTTCAATTGGCAAATGAAGCAACAAGAACTCTTCAAATTCCAAGAAGTTGAATCACTTCAACTTCCAAAGGGATGCCACATTTTTGCATTTTACTTTTTGAAATAATATAATATTACTCAACCTCCTTTTCACTTTGCAACAATAAAGCATTTAATAAATAATTAAATGCACAATTGACCCCCTTAATGGCCCCTCTTTAAAAACAACATGAAGTTATTACTCCTAGGCGTGGGGTACAACTGAGAAACATGAATTTTGACTAAGTATAAAAACTTATTCTATGGAGATAACCAAAACCAATGCCAATACTGAAACTGATGGATAGCAAGATGACTTGAGCTGAGCTGCTGATGATGCTACTGCCAAATTTAGACTTACTAAAAATAACCAACTGCTATAAATAGTAAGTTCACATCAAAACAATAGATAGCCAAACTGAACACTAACCTGCAAAGGATTGAACTGCTGCTAGACAGATACTGCCAAAAGATAGACTTGCTAAAAATAGCAACTGCTATAAATAGTAAGTCTGCACAACATCCTCTGAACGCCAACTGAGCAATATCTGAAAGAGGAAACCCTAATTTTCCACCACAGCTTAGCCTACGGATTTCCGGAAATAGGCTAAATCCTATTGAAGAGTGTAGGGCCAAAATGGGGACATTACAGTCCGCCCTTCCCAAAATTGCTTGTCCTCAAGCAATGCCACCACACTCCAAAGGAACAATTTGATCCTTACCATGCCAAATAGGATCCCAGGGTCCCAAATCATCCTAGGAGAAGGATAGCACCAACTGATGTAAGCACTGCACTGCTGGATGCCAACACAAGAAATCACCAGATTAAAATTAAACTGAAACATCATGGGAATAAATTCTAGAAGACCATCATTGGCTTCATCATCTTCAACTATGGAATCACAAACCCAAGTGATACCAGGATTCCAAATCTTTCTCAGGAACACTGTTCCTCTAATCAGTTGCGCTACTCTGATTAATACAACCGAATACTCAAAGTGGACCAACATGTCACGATCCACAAAAGACAATGCATCAAACATGTCAGTGCCTGGGTCCCATATCAGTCTGTAGGACCTCCAAACCTTGTTGTCATAATTCTGATCAGCAACAAAAATATTTTCAAACATGCTTCTAAACCAATGCCAAACCAAGAGCAAAGCTCCACACTCCATCCCTATCCAAGAGGATGCACAATGCTTCCTTTGAAGCAAACTGATTTCACTGAAAGAACTCCAAGAAATATTCACATATCTCACATCAAGAGTTTCAATTTGACAAATCAAATCAGCTAATAACTCGCTGTCCCAAAAAGTAATGTATGAGTTGGTACCACAAAATTCACTGTCAACTATCAATGAACAACCCATACTTGAACTTTGACCATACAGAAACATTCCCTTGCTTATTTTTGGCAGAAATTCAGTCCAAATAGGAGGTGGAGAGGCCTGGAAATGAAGTAACCAGCTTCCTAAGAGGTCTGAAATAATCATCTTGAGATCTGATTTTTGGAAAATCAGCATCCAAGAAGACAAGCAGCAGCTGCTACAAAAGAACTTTCCATCAAAATGAGCATAACTGCTCATGAACCAAGCTGGTGGCACTTTTAGCAAGAGACCCCATGTCACCACAAACCAACTTTTGATCATATTTCCTTCCCAGAACACCAATGTATGATCAGAAATAAAGAGGCAATGACATAGAAAGAAGGGAGCAGCAAACATAAAACAGAATTTTTGACACTTATCTCTCCATCCAACCTTCTTTTTATGCATTCCATTCTTCAAAAGAAAATGCTTGAGATCCCAAACACTGATTTTCAATTGAAGACATTTTCCAACACATAAGCAAATGGTCACAACTACACTCTGAATATTATATGCTGGTCTATCTATTTTGAAATTACCTTCTTCCCAAGTAATGCCAGGATCCCAAACTAACAACCATGAAGAACCACTTCTCAAACTGATAATTGCTCTCACACGAATCCTTTGATTCACTCGTTCCATCTGCAATGCCACTTCTTGAAATTCCAAGAAGTATTCAACCAACCTTTGTTCATTGAAGAAATCAAATCTAGAATCTTGTGATATGACTTGCCGGAAAGATTCCATGAATCCTTCATCAAATACAATTCTGAAATCTATCACTCTAAGAGAAGATGGTGATGAACTAAAATCTGATATGAGTCTCACAAGCATCCTCATCAAAAAATAAATTAAACCTTCATCAACAAACCCATCAACTCTTTGTTGATGAACAATAAGAATGCCTTCATTTCTTTGTGTTTCAAGAGTTACCAATTCTTGCTGAATGGTTGCACTAGGAGCAGCAGTAGATTCAACTTCGTGCAACTCACGTATTAACTCTCCAATGCTGGAAGACAAACTCAAATCCCCTTCTTCAGTAATCTCTGAAGCAATTTCTTCGTCATTTTCAAAAAGAGGATTTACATAAACCTTACTAGAACCTTCTTCATACAAGAGATTGTCAAAAGCTTGATAAGCTTGAGAATTTGAATGCTTTGGTCTCTTAGGACAGCATTCCAAATCATATGTTTCTTGTATGAGATCAAACTCATCAAGAATTTCTTGAAGCTCCTCTGCTCTTCTTCTATTTTCTTGCTCCCATGAATATTGAACAGCAGAAATCTGATTCTCTGCTTCAATTAGAGTCTCATGCACTTCTTGCAACTTTGTTTTGGTAAGCTCATGCCACTCCAATGCCTTGTCAGCAATATTGGCCACTAAGTCTTTGTCACGAATGATGTGCAAAAGACTAGATTTAATTTCCTCCAAGGCAAATTTAATGGACTTCATGTCATCAATAGAAATGCAACATACAACTCCCCTAGGCACATCATAAATCATCTGTTCTACATGTCTATGAATTCTATCAAGATTTGACAAAATTTGAATTCCATTATCAGCAATGTGTGAACTTGAGCTGCAATCATTATATACTGGCTGAGATGATGTAGAACAACTTTGATGGATAAAGATTTCAAAAATGGTTTGAGTTGTACTCCTCAACTTGTCTCGCATGTGATGAACACTCTTCATCATTCCATCCATAGTGCCTTCCAATTCCTTAGCTTTTTGCCTTAGCTTGATTTCCGGTGAAGAAAAATCTGCCTTATAACTACTAGAAACTTCACCTTCCATGTTGTCTCCTACACATGATTCAAAAGAATTGATCAAATCAACTTTGAAGTGGGAAGAGACTTCATCTTCCTCTTTCTTCTTCTCCTCCTTGACTTGACTTTCAAACCAACATTCTCTAGAATTGTGAAGAAGCAAATTGCTGATTGAACACATATCTTCTACTAATCGAACTTCTCTTTCATTTGGATCTACACTTATGGCCTCTTCATGCATCTTTGTTTCAACTTTTGTTTCCAAAAGTTTTTTCTTTGAATCTTCAACATGAGGCTTCTTAACACAAGTCAACTCACTGTTCTCCTCTGTAGAAAACAAGAGTACCTCACTAGTCTTCAAGGCTTCCACTGACACATTACATTCTTTTACAGAATGCTTGGATGAGTGCAAATCCGTAGATACCCCTTGAACTTTTGCAATGTCTTCAAAGGGATTCCAACTTTCATCCTCCTCTTCAACTTCGGAAATCTCCTCTTTGTTCACAACAGTCTTCTTCAAAAATGGTTTCAACTTATCTTCACATTGACTGAAAATTTCTTTAACTAACAAATCAGCAGTGGGAGAAATCTGCTCTTCACGTTTATAAGCATCCAAGAGAAGAGTTTGGACACTTTCAGGAAGACTATCAGCTTCTTTAATTGTAGAGATTAGAACATTCATGACAGCTGCAAGCATACTCTCTTCTTGCTCACTCCAGGTCGAGGTGAAAAGATAATTAAACAAGTGATAAATCTGATTCTCCATCTCAAATTCTATCAATAAGATGCAAGCACCAACTTCAGAAAATGTTTTTAAAATAGCAGCTCTTCTTGGAAACAAGCTACTACCAGTTTCATCCAAATCTTGAAAACATTCCACTATCATCTTTAATATGATCTTCATAGTTTCATCATCATAGGGCAACTGGGGAATTACAATTCTCATTACCTCCATAAAACAAGAAGAAATCAGCAACTTGGTCTCTTCATCAGGATGCCCCAACCAATAGGGCTGATTCAAAAAATTCACTGCAGGAGCTAGTGCCAACTCCATTATCTCTGAAGGTGATGGCTTCACTTGTCTCAAACATTGTTCTAACAAATGAAGAATGTTCTCTTCATTTTCCTTTGACTGAAATTCTTTACCAAGTCTCTTTCCAACCATAAAGAGAGTCTCTACCAACTTCATCTCTTCTTCATAAGCCATGCCTAACTGCCAACCTCTGGATACCACAAGAAACTAAACTAGAATCTGCACTGACTTTCGGTGTAGTACTGGAGATCTCTATCACTCATCTGCCTAAGCATGAATCACTGATCAACAGGATGGCAGGGTCTTCTGCTCTGATACCACTGAAATATTCCCCTTAACTTTTTTCCCAAAATTAACATTCAAATCGGCAACCAAACACTGATTAGCGTTAGCTCCAAAACTGCAAATCAGCAAAGAAGATAACTCTAACCAAAAATGTTCACCAAGATCCCAATGTGGGGAGGTGATAGCATATGGTCAGAGGATCGTTAGGCATAAACAGAGTTGAAAGTACAATTCATCTGCTGATGCAGGCATCCACAAGCAGTGGGAATACTCCACTTATTCAGTGGGTGAGTTTACAACAATTTATTAGGCGGCAAGCCAGCCTTTAAATCCACTCTTCCACTTATTAACGTGGGGGGAATACTGTCCACACAACCACTTATTTTGTGGGGGGGAATTTACAATCAAGAAAGACATTTATTCTAAAACTCAACCACTCAATTGTGAGAGTGTAATCAAGTATAAATTGCAGCAATAAAATGAAATAGTTGTTAGTACTACTAACTAGCTTTACAATGAATAGAAATAGCTGCAAATAAGAAAGATAAGCTTCTAGAATGTTCTTTATCCACACTGGCGGTAAACCATCCAGGGGTTACATATATGAGAGATTAATCATAAGATTTTGCAGCTAATTAAATGACTGGAACAGTACTACTGTTTACAGTCTTACAATGATAAACAACTGCAATTTTCAAGTGTTATTACAATCTTTACAAAGCACAATGAAATAGAAGATTTTTCCACTTGATATCCTCTCAATTAATGAAGCTTAAAACCAAAATCAGAATACTGAAGCAAACTGATATAAAAATCAGCAATCTGGAAATGATTATCAGCAAACTGAAAACACATAAAAATAATCACAACTCCTTCACAATACCTCCAGAAGATGAAATATAGCTTGCAAAAGCTCTTGAGAAGGTTGGCGCCCAATTCACAATGATAAAATAGCATCTAAACTCAACCATTAATTTATGCACGAATCCCAATGCTCTCCAAAAAGGTACGGCCTCCTTGCAAGGGCGATTTTGCTTAATAAAATCTGAAACTTGGAATTAAATTTTGATAACCTCCAAATATGGTCGCCTCTATCATAGAAATGCAATGATCAAATACCCAGAACCAAATAAAATTCATACTAAAAGCTGTATACAAAAATCACTTTCAGCCATGATAAACCAGCAACATGAAAACTGGAAATATCTCACCAAAACTCCACAATAATGCTCAATATGTACTTCTGGATGAAGCACACTCTCAATCCACCACCTAGGGAACCATAGTTGCAGGCCCGAAGAATGGAGTAAATTTGCTAAGCTTTCCCTTAGCCGGATTCTGGATTCATTCCAGCAGCGTAACTTTGCTCTTCAAAAATATGCATAATCAGCTCTTCAAACAGCAGCAATATATAAACTTCAATTGGCAAATGAAGCAACAAGAACTCTTCAAATTCCAAGAAGTTGAATCACTTCAACTTCCAAAAGGGATGCCACCTTTTTGCATTTTACTTTTTGAAATAATATAATATTACTCAACCTCCTTTTCACTTTGCAACAATAAAGCATTTAATAAATAATTAAATGCACAATTGACCCCCTTAATGGCCCCTCTTTAAAAACAACATGAAGTTATTACTCCTAGGCGTGGGGTACAACTGAGAAACATGAATTTTGACTAAGTATAAAAACTTATTCCATGGAGATAACCAAAACCAATGCCAATACTGAAACTGATGGATAGCAAGATGACTTGAGCTGAGCTGTTGATGATGCTACTGCCAAATTTAGACTTACTAAAAATAGCCAACTGCTATAAATAGTAAGTTCACATCAAAACAATAGATAGCCAAACTGAACACTAACCTGCAAAGGATTGAACTGCTACAAGACAGATACTGCCAAAAGATAGACTTGCTAAAAATAGCAACTGCTATAAATAGTAAGTCTGCACAACATCCTCTGAACGCCAACTGAGCAATATCTGAAAGAGAAAACCCTAATTTTCCACCACAGCTTAGCCTACGGATTTCCGGAAATAGGCTAAATCCTATTGAAGAGTGTAGGGCCAAAATGGGGACATTACAGTGAGCCTTGACCTCTCTTTTATGTGTTTTTCTTCGGACCCACTATTTTGTTTTTTTTTAATGTATTTTGTGTTTTTCCCTCTAAGTATTTCAAATACTTTTAAACTACATCGAAAGGCCCTTTTTTCAATTACACTTTGAAAAAGTAATTTTTTAAACATTAAATAATAATTAAGTGGCCTTTTTAGAAAATAAAGTGATTAGACCTAGGGTGTCCAACATAAGAGCATCCTAGGGTTGAGAAATCTTGAAACACCCTAAAACGTTTCTTATTGGTATTGGTTGCATACACATGTCCTCCTTACATGCATTGTGTGTTTTGATGTTTCTTTGGTGTGTTGTTTGTTTTGGGCAATCAACAAACCCACGTAAATCTTGTGCCTTATGCAATTTGTGCTTGCACAACTTGGTACAACCTACACAACCTTTATGTCTTGTGCCGCTTGAAAATTCATGTGTGCCTTGCATGAACATTGATTTTGCAAAACCGAGTTGGATGTGTTCAACCAAGAACCTTGCACAAGCCTTCACTCCACGCCTTTCCCATCCATCCCGCACACTATTGTGCAAGACTCTACATGATCTTTAATGTCATTAGTGTCACTACACAAATAGGTAGACTAGTAGCAAATTGATGTGCAAGTCCTTAAGCAGCTCTTTTGTTTGTTCTATTTCGTTGCACCATGTTTGTTATTCACATGTGCACCTTTGTGTCTACTTCCTTGTGTTGTGCCACTAAGTTCCAACATAGGACACGAATGATGGTTGACTTTGACACCTGTTGAATCACTCCTAAGCAAATGGATAGGAACTGGTTGTGAGATTACTTGTTTGTAACTGCCTGGAATTTGAATAGGCATCATTTAGGCTAGTTTTGTTGAATGTCTTGAGGTGGTTGTTTCCTATGTTGATGACACTTGGTGAATACACTCCAAATACTCTGCTCAGTGATGATGGTTGAAAGTACAATAAACATCAATTTAAGCATTGATCCGGAGGATTTTTGCCAAATTTTGAAGTTCCTCATTTTTCTCCAGAACTAGCATGATCAGAAAGAGTTCAGAATTTTGACTCCAATGCAACTCGAAAGGAGTCAATTGGAGCTACGGTGCTCGAGATACAATCAATCAAACCTTCAGTCAACTCAAAGACCTAGGTCAAGAAAAAGGGTCAAAATTCAAAGTTGTCAAAGATGGTCAAAATGGATATCAATGCAAAGAGCTTCACAATGTGTTGTACCCAAAACCAAAATTTTGCTTCACTAAGGCATTTTGCTTAATTGAGTCTAAATCTTGTTAAAGTGATGTCAGAAGGTCGTTTTTGGGGTTTTTAAATATGGAGTTGGTGTCAGTACTATGTCAGTCTGTTACCGAAGAGATTTAAGAAAAATGAAAATCTGAACGAAAAACATCAAAATTTTCTATCTCTGGAGAAGGGAGCAAGTTCTCAAATAGGCGCCCTATCTTTTAGGGGCTCAGATCCTGTTTTTAGGGTTTGTCACCTCCAGCAGACATTTGTCCGGCATCACGTCAGCTTCGCAGTGAGCTATCAAGCTTGTCAAACGGACCTGTTTTGTTCCAGTTACGGAAGATACAGCGCAAAACGAGATGAAAGCGAGAATTGGCTGACACTGGAGAAAAGCGCAGCTTTTCAGAAAGGCGCCCATCTTTTTGAGGCGCCAAATGTAGGTTTTTGGCTAAATGCCACCCAAGATGTTTATCTCACATTTGTTCGAGCTTCGCGACGCATCTGTCAGCGGGTGAATCTGAGTTGCTGAAGTGTGTGAACCTGAGGTCGAACGTGGGGTCAAATCTTAGTCAAAATATCAGAGGAAAAAGCAAAAGAGCACATTTTGAGAAAGGCGCCCAAGCTTTTCAGGCCTTTAATGCTTTCTTTCTGATGATTTCAGATGCCTAATGTGTCCGTGTTACGTTCAGCTTTACGTTGCCTATCTCCATCAGATCAGAAGATGTCTTATCAGCATGCAGTCGAGGTTTTTATATTATTTTTGTCGTTTCCAGAAATGGCTTAAGTCTGGAATGAAAAGAGTAACTTTTGAAAGGGGCGCTCCTGTTTTTCACCCCTCAGATGATGTTTTCTGGGGAAATGTGCCTTTGCATCTGTCGTACAGAATTAAGTGAGCTCCGCAGTGAACCTGAGTTCCAGTCCTGAAAATGAGTAAAACAGAAGTTATAAAGGATTATGTTTTTCCCTTCATTCGAAATGCAGAAGTCAAAATTTGACTAAGTCTGAGAAAAAGCGCAGCTTTTCAAAAAGGCGCTTGGATTTTTGAGCCTTCAGATGTCAGTTTTATGACGTGCAGTCTCAAGATATCATTTGATCGATTTTACCGAATTATGCACTTCACCAATCGTAGAAGTCGGTCGAGAGGATGAAACAGAGGTCCGGTGAGGTTTATAGCTTAAATTTTCATGAAATTTGGCTAAGTCTGGAATTCGCCCAAGAGTTCAAAGTTGAATTTTCGAAAGTGAGTTGAATGGACGTCTTAACCGGAGTTCTGACTGCAGTTAGACTAACGATTTCTGGGTTGTCATCTTCAGTTCGTTTATTGGCATGTGGAGTGATCTTTCAGTTTGCATGTCGAGTTAACTAGTTTGCATGTTCAGTTAACTACCTTGCATGTTGAGATAACTTGATTGCATGTTAACTTAACTGAAGATTATTACTGAATGTCAACTGGAGTTCACATGCATGGCGAATTTGGTCAAAATTGTGAAGTTTGTGTGAAGATGGCGCTTCATTGAGTGTCAACTGAAGTTCTAAAAGGGACGGCATAAATGATGAAGCATAAATTTGTGAAGTATGGCGCATGAGGTTGTTTTCTTTAGTTCTCAAAAGGGTCGCCATATTTAGATATTTTAATGATGAAGCATAATATGTGAAGCTACGCACTTTTCAAGGAATAGCAACTTAAGTTCCAAAAGGGTTGTTATTTTCAAAATTGAATTGAAGCATAAGTGTGAAGTTGGCGCACTTCTTGAAGGCCAACTGAGTCTTGAAAGGGTTGCTATTTTTAGATTTAATGCATGAAATTGGCGAATTCTTTTCAACAAAGATTGTCAACTGGAGTTCTCAAAAGGGACGCTTTAGTTCTAAATTGTGAATTTAAAGCAAGTGTGAAGATGGCGAATTCAACAAGAATTGTCAACTAAAGTCAAATTCGCATGAATTTGTTAACTGAAGATTGAAAAGGGAAACCCTAAAGCATGGCAATTTAATTAGCATATTTTAGTTTCAGTTAACTAAAATGAGGTCCAATTAGAAGCCAAGCACCATTTTTCAAACTTTAGTGCTTTATGCGAATTTCAATGATGAAAGCCTATTTATTTCAGCCTTGGCGTCCATTATTTCATCATCTTGAGCTCTGAAATATTCATTCTTCTTGAGCGACCAGCAAGTTAAAGGTGCTACAGGTGTCTGAATTCAGCGTTCTTCGTAGCAACGAGTTCAGATTGTTCAAAGGAAGAAGATTCCAAACTTTATTTTCACTTTGCATGCAGGTTTCATCAAGTTCCAGAAAAGAGATTGGCAAATTTTTCAGAAGTAGAGCAAACAAAACTTTCTATCTTCTGTCTTATTTCTTCTATTTCTCATCTTAGGTACTTTCTTCGCATGTCAAAGAAATTCAGCGTATATTCAGAATTTGATCATCTGGATTCACATATTTCAGCATATACAACAAAACCCACGTCTTAGATTTTTTCGAGAAAATTGCCCCATAGCCTTCATTTTGAAGCTCTGTGCTTTTTTCCGAGAATTTCTTTGCATGTGGGCCAAAATTACATCTTTTTGAAAATCACATCATCTGGGTTTGTTCAGAATTCCATTGTGCACAAAACCCATGTTCCAGATTTTCTCATGAAAAATTGCCCCGGGAAGCTCTAAAACCCATGTAGTTCTCGATTGAAAAGTCTTTGCATGTTAAGCTAAACGACATTTTTTCGCAATTCTGATGTTGTGGGTTGTCTTAGAATCATTTTCCGGACAAAACCCATGTCTCAGAATTTTTGGTGAAAATTATCCTCCGACAGGGTATTTTTAGCCTCACCAGGGGCCATTTTAGCTTTTCAGAGAAAGTTGTCAGAACATAGCCGTGTTCACAGTCAACGGGCAAGTTTTTCAGAATACAGTTCAACTAGACCGAATTCAAGACCAAATTAGTCTTAATTCATGATTGCATCAGAAGCGTCAAGCTGCAGAAGAAATAGAGGCCACCACTTCATTTACGGAGCCGCCAAAGCCACTCAGATCTTGTGACATTATCTTCGTGAAAATGGTACCTACGCTGATCTCGAGGTTGTGCAAAGCTGAGTTCGAGAAGCTGATTCGTGATAGCCTTGAAGGAAAACCTATGGCACCTAAGTTAGAGAATATTTCAGTAATTTCAGCCAGTCTTGGAAAGGCGACTGAAGATTGTAACGATGGCGTGCACACAATTACAGAAAGTGACAAAGAATTGAAGAAGCAGATTATTATTTTTGGACAGCGTCAAAGTGCCAGATGACAGAGAGATCGATGAGTTCTCGGTTGAAGTGTTAGACCGAGTTGACATGGAGTGATCTGCCAGTTGGAACCTGCAGTTAATTTCGAGGTTTGAGTCATAAGCAGCAGTTAACTCGACTTTCAGTCTTGAGTTCACTTGCTGATTTAACACATGCTTATCTCATCCTTGGAATTATCAACACAGGAGTTAGGGTTAGGGTTTTCAGTTAACTGAAGGTAGTGTCCAGTTAACTTTGCTTTAAATAAGGACGTGCATGCTTGCACATTGTCCAATTAGGTTATTTGTACCAGTTAACTGATGGTAGCTTTCCAGTTAACTGTATAGTTTACTTCATTAGGGTTTAATAATTAATCTTGCATGCATTTGCGAGGTAGTTAACACAAAGGTGATTTTAGGGTTTACACCTTGATGTATATAAATAAGAGCTTTTGCTCATTTGTAATTAACTTTTGGCTTGAGAGAGAAATATATCTTTGCTACCTTGCCTTTAATATTGCTCTTTGGTATTTGTTCATGTCTTCGCTATTCACGATTAAGTGTTATGCCACATAGGGTTTCATGCAATTGTAATGGTGGATTCTTTATGTCTTGTGAATCTTTTATCATTTCAATCAAGTGTTATGCCACATAGGGTTTCGTGAGATTGTGATGATAAAATCGTTTTGTGAAGTCTTTACTACTTTCAATCAAGTGTTATGCCACATAGGGTTCCATAAGATTGGCATGGTAAATTCCTCCCATAGTTAGATCTGTTTGAACATATTTACCATTGAGGTCAATTGTTATGCCACATAGGGTTTCAAGAGATTGAGATGATAAAGTTGTTTTGTGTATCTTTACCATTGTGATCAATCGTTATGCCACATAGGGTTTCGAGAAATTACGGTGATAAATCTGTTTCGTGAATCTTTATCATTATAATCAAGGGTTATGCCACATAGGGTTTCGTGAGATTGTAATGATAAAGGCTGTTTTGTGAAGTTTTTACTATTTTGATCAAGTGTTATGCCACACAGGGTTTCATAAGATCATCTTGGTGAATTCTTAAATCTGTTTTGTGCCCAATAAGCTTGTTTAGATTGAGATGATAGTTGCGCCACCTTGCCTTCAAGTAGAGAGTCTAAACTCGTTTATCGTCCGATAGTCAACCCTGCTCCGTTTCTCATGCTCTGTTTTCTTGAGGAAACTGGATAGATTTAAAGTAGTTAGCTTAGTTGTAGTTAATGATCTGCGAAACCAGAAAATCCTTAGCTGCAACGTTCTTGGTTTTCTTAACCTTGTGCCTCTTCCAGCTGAGAACAAAAAGATAGGACTTAGATTACTTTTCTTTTCCATGCATTCCAGGACAACGAGGGAGCTTCCCCTCCTAATTTGAAGAGCACTCATTGCGTAGTGTACATAGCTGTCCGTACAAACCTGCACTCCAGAGGTGTTAGATTTTACGCCAACACAATGCCACTTGTCTCGCGAAAATCGGAGTCTGTATGAAAAATTTACAAACGGTCAAAGTCTACAGTTGACCGATGACATCAGCATACCTAGTCAGCAAGTTGGACCAATATGGTGTCGACACTTGGCGTCGTTGCAAAATTCCATATAGCCCCATTATCTTCATTTTATTAAAAAAATAAAAAAATATATAAAAGCCTAACACTCCTCCCATTTAAAAGCCTTAATTTAAGGCTTACATGAGGTAAAATAGGTGGGGCCTTAATTTACTCCTATTTAAATGGGATAAAATCCCTTAAAAAAATATATGTGAAAAGATGATAAACATAATTAATCTCCTATTAATAAGGATATCCATCCTTACAAAATATTAGCCCGTTTATATGTTTTAACTAAAAGGGCTAAAAATAATGATCTCAAAGAAATATTAAAAAACATTTTGCGAGCCCAAATTATAAGGGCCATCCAAAACATATTTTGAAGGGGTTAATTATTTAAACATGAAAGATTTTATTGTAACAGAAGGATTTATTTGTAAATTTGGGGAGATTGTAAATCAAGTTGTTTTACACCAAATTGGGTAAAATTGGTGTATAAAAAGGGGTAAATGGGTGAGAGTTTGGCTAAGTGTGTTTTAGCTAATTATTTTTGTAAGGGGATTTTGGAGGAAAACTGGTGATGCATTTTTGTAACCAAGTTATTGAACTTGGGAGATAGAATTTTGAGAGGTGGTGTTTTTTTTTGTAATTCCTTGGTGAAATTCTGCTCGAATCCCGTGCTTTTCAGGAGTGTTCCTGCACACTTTGGAGGAGCTTTTCAAAATTTCTTTGTACCAGGGAGGATACATGCCAGAGCTTTGTATCTGAATATTCTAGAGAATTAATCGGATCGGTTCACTCCATTGGAGCGGACCTGGAGACATAGTCACGATTGTGGCAAACTCCGTTATCAGATTGTTTGCACTTTCTCTCTTCTTCTCTCTCACATTCTAGTTATCACCTTGATTTTCAAAGCATAATTTCAATAATGTACACTTGTTTTTGAGTTTCCATTAAATTGTTTAAGTTAGAATTCAATTATGCAATTAGTCTAGATCCTAAATCAGATCAAGCATGCATTTCTAGGGAGAAAGGGCTGGCATTTTGGAGAGTTGATTTGCTGATCATTGAGCTTAGGAAATCTTGGATAGATTGTGAAGCAGAGAGTCTCCACATAGGCTGGGAATTTCTCATCTTTCTCAGTAATCCATGTTGACAAATTTCACTATTAATAAAGGGTTCATATGGGTGTAAATTATCTGCAGTTAAATTAATCATCTTGTAGTAGTTATCCCCACAGTTATCTTCCTCCGCTTCTATTGTGATTCTGCACACCCATGACTGGTTGGTCATTTGACCCACTACAGTGCAACACCGCAAAAGCAATGAAACAACATTAGCTATCAACTTTATCCTGGCTATATGTTTGACATGCTTTGATTATGCAAACACGCATGGTCACATGATCCAGTAAACAGCCAATAAGGTGTCAGACATAATGAAAATATGTAGAAATAAATTCATGTTTTCCTTACGCATCTTCAGCCCAGTTTTTGCTATGTACATAAGTATACCTACTAATAGCTTACTCTCAATCTCATGTAAAATATACATATTATACACAACCTTACGAACATGCTATCACAACTAGACTTTCCTTTAACCTAGTTCAAGTTTAGGTTTTGGTTGGCAAGAAAAAAAAAGAAGCATAATTGCCAACAAGAAACAGATATTCCTTCATAAAGCCCACTAGCTATATAAATATTTGATAATTTACATGGATATTGTTTAGCATTCATACTTAAAATTTGAAATTATACTAACAAACAACCTCACAATTAGAAAGATTCATTTTTTTTGTCTGTATGTATCAAATTGTTGTTTTATGAAGAGAGTAAGTCCACCTTGACCCACTCTCTCTCTAACCTTGATTGATCCTAAATCAAGAAATTATATATGAAAGAAGTTCTACATGTTTTAGGACATTTGCTTGAAATAAATTCTGTATATCCCTTATCCCATATTTTTGTCACTATCATTCTGTATTTCTTTTTTAACAGACATTGCAACCATATATAGAGAGTACCCTTGTTGCATCAGTTATATGAGCCATGATGGTAAAAGAGACATTACATGCGAGAAAAACTGTAAGAGACCAGCAATTATTGTCTTCATAAAGCATTACGAATCAGCCCTTCTCAAATGACATTCAAGTTCATCAAAATGTATCCATCATGTTGATAATGCTAAGATGAGGAAATAAAAATCCTGTCACTTTCCAAGTGTTATAGCCACATAAAAAATTGTAACCTTTTAGTTAAATATCAACAAACTTGTGGTTTTCACAATACACCATGCATGCAGGGGACTAGATCAGTCACAGTGCTACACACCTTTTAAGGATAGGATATGAATGCTATGTTAAAAGCAAAGAAACATCAAACATAAAAAAAAATTAATGTAACTTTCTTTCCAAGAATAAAATCCAAAATATACGTTCTAAAGTTGGCAAGTTTTTATTCAATTTCACTCATACTTCAAAAAGATGCAGTAAATGCTTGATATATGTTTAATATTTTCAAAGTAACTTCATTGCCTTTAGATACCTGATAGTCAACCCCTTTTGTAAGAATTGAGCGAGCAAAACCAAGCAAAAGTAGTGGGGTTACCCTCTTAATTGCATCTCCATCTTTCCTGAATTGATACATTTACATGTTTAATATAATGTTCATCCAACATGTTTAACCGTATAGCATTCCTCATCTTACAGTAGCAAGATAACAAAAAAAAAGAAGAAAAAAACTCTATCTAATACTATAGATCGAATTCTATCTTAATTGTCTTTTCTTATATCTTTTTTTTCCCATTTTGAGTATTTTACATAATCTAATTTTACTTTTGCTATCAACTCTAATAATAATTAATAAATCTGAAAATTGAATTCTGTTGAACACTTAAATATCATATTACTAGTAAAATAGGTAATCAAATAGTGATCCTAGATTTTGGCTATTTAACAAATGCATTATACAAAAGAAAAAAAATAATTTTAATCAAAATGAACAATGAGATTGTGCTCAATAAAGCCACAGGTGGTTAAGCTGTGGGACGTGTTGTGACCTTTTCACACATCGCCCCGTTGCAAATGGGGACCCTTTGTTTTTGCTTTTTTTGAGTTTTGCCTTGGCGTCGCAACTGCTTATCACTATGTTTCTTTACAATGAAGAGTTTAAGTTTTGAAGAGTCATCCGAGCCAAGCGAAGAATTTGAGCCTGAATCATCGTCCAAACATCACCACAGTGCTTAGGAGGCCCGAGGGACGAAGATCGACTATCGTTTCAGTCAATTCTGACATCTCCTACTTTTTGGGGATTGCCCCTCCGGACCCCCTATTTTTTAGGGACTTTATTTTTGGCATTTTTGGCCTATTCTGGACTTCCTATTTTTTAGGGGCTATTTTTAGAAAGTTGCTATTTTGGGAAAAGTTTCTATTTTTGTCGGGGTTCCTATATTTGGAAAGTGCCCGACTTTCAAAAATCCACTCAGAAGTTCCAAAAAATCAATGGAAATCACAGAAAATCAGTTTAAAAAATTTGTGAAATTCATGATGAAAATCAGAAAAATGTTGGAAATCTGGAAAAATCAGTCAAGAAATCACAGAAAAATGGTGAAAAATCTGGAAAATTCATGGAGAAATCTGAGAAAATCATGGCAAATTTGCCTAAGTATGAAGGCAAGAATTCATGGAGGCATGGAAAGAAGACTGAAATTCATAACCAGCAGGGAAGGAAGAGTAAAGTTAATGGCTAAGCTTCAGCCAAGTCCGCCCAGCTCACAAGGAAATGGCATGGACTCATGGAAAGTCTGCCCAGCAACTTCAAAAGCAATGGCATGACATGAGACCAAGTCCGCCCAGCTAATGGCATGGAGAAGTGGTAAGTCCGCCCTTGGAAGGAACATGAAATGGCATGGATGAAGGTGAAGTCCGCCCAGCATAGCAACATAAAATGGCTTGGCAAGAGACAAAGTCCGCTCCAAAGACAATGGCTTGGACATATGTAAAGTCCGCCCAAGAGAGGTAATGGCATGGAATTAAGTGAAGTCCGCCCAGCTCACAAGGAAATGGCATGGACTCATGGAAAGTCCGCCCAGCAACTTCAAAAGCAATGGCATGACATGAGACCAAGTCCGCCCAGCTAATGGCATGGAGAAGTGGTAAGTCCGCCCTTGGAAGGAACATGAAATGGCATGGATGAAGGTGAAGTCCGCCCAGCATAGCAACATGAAATGGCTTGGCAAGAGACAAAGTCCACTCCAAAGACAATGGCTTGGACATATGTAAAGTCCGCCCAAGAGAGGTAATGGCATGGAATTAAGTGAAGTCCGCCCCAAGCTACATGGCACAAACATAACTAAAGTCCGCCCTTAGCAATATCAAAATGGCTTGGACATGGGTAAAGTCCGCCCAAGAGAGATGGCATAAATCTATGCCAAGTCCGCCCAGCCTAGAGGAGGAAAGCAAAACAGAAAATTTGGCTAAGTATTGGCAACTTGGGAAATAAAAAATTCAGAAAATGGTTAAGTATCAAAGAAAAGAATATGGCACACATGTCTTCAAAGTCCGCCATAGGAAGGTAGGAAATGGAAAAAAACACTTAGCAAGTCCGCCATGCCATGGAAAAGAAGATGGCAAGTAGTTGGTGAAGTCCACCCAGCTTGGAAGAAGGCAGAAAATTAAAAAATTGGCTAAGTATGAACACCTTTGAGGGGGGGAAACTCGAAAATTTGGTTAAGTATAAGTGCCTTGCCTATATAATGCTACCTTGGGGAGAGAAATTTCATGAAATTGACTAAGTATTTGATGCCTCGGAAAATGAAATTTGAACTTTGGCTAAGTGTAAAAGGAAAATACATGTGGAAATGAAGTTCCAAGTCCGCCATGCCAAAATGAGAATGGCAAGAACTTCTTGAAGTCCGCCCTTGCAGTATGGAAAGAAGACTCCAAGTCCGCCCTTACAACATGGAAAAAGGAATGGTGAGAATGTCCAGACAAGAGGAAAGTCCTACCTTGGCACATAGAAAAAATGGAAAAGACAAGACAAAGTCCGACCTTGCTCAATAGATGGACGGCACAAGCATGAGAAAGTCCGACTTTGCCCAAGCATAGCATGTCCAAACCTTTATAAGAAAATGTCTCGGGCAAAATGAAGTCCAAAGAAAAACATCCAAGCTCATATGAAGTCCGCTGAGGAAATGGCAAAACACATGCAAAGTCCAACTTGGCTCAAGTAAGGACGTCTAAACTACTATTAAATCCACCTAAGGATGAAGATGCCAAGATCAAAGCTAGGAAAGAACAAGCACAACGGATAGAGTCATCAACAAGGAAAATATTCTAAGGCAAGCACGTAGCGACCAAAGAAGGCATCCAGCACGTTGAGGTGGCGCCTCATCATCTTCCAACCAATCAAATTATTCCAAATCAACATGCAACAACTTTCTATTTTATTTGTTGGTTCATATTTAGCAAAAAAGGACAAGTGTTCTCGAATGTAATTTTCTCATTGGTCGAGGGTAGCAAACCCTAATTAGGGTTTTATTTGTAATCTTGGCCGTTGATCCTAAATCAATCTTGGCCATTGAATTGTAATTGGGGAGCCCATAAATTGAGCTCACCCCCTCATTTGTAAAGCATGGGAGCATGTTGCAAAACATGTTGAGATAAGCAATTGTTGTAAGATTGCCAAGTAATAAGTAATGCATGCATTGTTCTGATGGTGATTACTTCTCTTATTTTGGAGTCGTCATGGTTCTTATCCCTCATCATAGTTTAGATTTCATTTCATGTATGTTAGATGAATGCAGGATTTGATAAGTATTGATTTATGGTGAAGATTTTGCTCATACTTTCTTTGAATGGATGATTTTCATTCAATGCGTAAAGTTAGCCTGAGCTTACTTTGTGGATGCTTAACTTCTGTCTGGATAAATATTGTTCAATTTGATGGTAGTTATTCATGACGTGAAAATCATAAGCACATTCCCTTGAAAATTGCACCCACTTTGTGTAGTTGTCGTTGAGCGTGGCGAAGCAAAGCGCGGTTATTGGTTCCACCAAGTCAATACCGTCTCTTGAATTCTTAGGAAGTAGACTAGAAATTCTAAACCTTTATCTCCTTTTTTAGTTTGTTTGATCCAAGACCCAAACAGTAGAGCTTAATCGTCTAGACCTTCATTGTGAATTGAACAAGCCTAGCATAAGTCCCTTTGTGTTACCAGCATATCACATCAACCACAGAGCTCATCCACACCTAACTGAAACATTGGAATTATCGTATGATCTTTCTTGCAGTCTTAGCATACGAGGTAGTTTTTCAAGAGGGGATAGAGCGTCTTTGACACTTTATTCTAGAATGTTTGTTGTGTCATAAAATACACATCAACAGGACGCAACACTTGGTTAGATCAATTTTCTCATATGTGATTGGTGTATGCATCATTGAAAATTGTATTTAATGGGGGGGTCCACTAAAGACAAGCAAATAAGACAAAAGAGGACCACTTCAAGAGAGTAGATCAAGAGTCACAATTCAGGCACCATTCTCTAAGAGGACCTATATGGCCTTGGAATGTCAAAAGTCACTAGGAGTAAGTGAAGGATCACAAAGGCACATGAATGGTCACGCATGGGGCACCTATGGTTTTGGAAATTTGTTTGTAGATACCATTTTTGATTTATTTTATCTCTCAACTCTATAAATAAGAGCCTTGGAGTAGTGGTTTCATGTAATGGTTTTTGGAGTAGAGAGGAGCTACTGGAATTTTGCTAAATTTGGAGCATAGAGTGCAGACACCTGAATCAGCTTTCTTGTTGTAATGTAATCCTATTTTACTAATAATAATAGAGCATTCTAATCTTTTTCCCAAAAGGGATTTCACAAAAATAATTTAGCATTATGTTAACTCTGTGTGATTGTTTCTATTTCCATTGTTGCTGATTTGCATACATATCTCAGATTTGTGGTGGTTATAGAACTAATGTAAATCTGATATAAAACAGCAAATTAACTCCCAACTCCGATTATCCATCCATTTTTCTCAACAAGATTACCATTGATTCAAGTACTTAAAACGGATGCATAACAAGCATTCAAAATCATCCAAAGGCAAAAAATTACATAATTATCCTTCTAGCACTAAAAAAGAGAATCACCATTCATCAAGATGGATTTGTAGAAAGAAAGAAAATACATCTTAGTAATTATAAAAAAATTTAAAGTGACTGTTGTTGTCGAAGAATCAAAGCATTTTCATAAGATCCTTAAGTCTCTTAATAATATTTTTATTGATTTCATCCTAAAGATCTCTAATGCAAAATATTGAGATGATTATAAATTTGTCTCCATTTGTAATACTCTTTTAAATGGATTTATTATTGTATGCAAAAGTGTAATAATCTACCCCAAATATTTTTTTTTTCTGTTGATTTCCCCTTTCCCCTGTTTGCTGCTTGTTGTATGATGGTTTGAAAGATATTTGTAATGATTTTGAAAGGACTTACATGTGCATTGATAATTCGTGAAGAACACAAACAGCACTACAAGAAGTGCCCAAGAAACTTGAATAGAAGTATTTAAAAGGCTACTATAAATCTGATTTTTTAACAGAGTTATTACAGTCAAAAGAGAACTAGTTCAGACTCAGTTTAAGACATTTTCAGACCTGTTTTCAAGCACCCAGCAGCAGATATGTCCTTTTAGAAGGGCACTATCTTCACCCAACACTTGAAGAATTGTCCTAGCAACCCAGCATGAGGAAAGACGTCCTCTCTAGCACTTGTAGAAGGTTCAGAAAACCAGCTTCCAGGATGATTCGTTAAGAATAAGAGGAGACCAAGAGAGGGGCGCTGCCTTGAATAAGCACAGCTACAGCAAGAGCAACAACCAGCAACAAAGAAGGCTCCCTCTTTCACCAAAATGAAAAATACCACCAAAGCAACAATGATGGCCTCCAAACAAATCACCAATGCCCTAAACTGGAGCAGCAACAACTGGTAACCAGCATTCCCTAAGGCCATACCTTCATGAGGGGGGCGATTTTCTCCCAAAAATCAAGTTCTTCATTATAAAACCTGAAACCAATGCTAAAGGGGTCACCCAAGCATGAGTAAATGATTGGTGAAATACCCAAATTGAAATCCTCCTTCCTATTTGACTTATGAGCAAAATATAGGTTCCCAGGTACCAAACAAGAAGCTCCTGAAATGCCTAAAAAATCACCACCAAGCTGAAAGAAATCCACTCCAAACCAAAATCCAGCAGTCACACATCCAAAACAACTGAAATGCCATCAGAAATATTGGTAAATCTTCATCTTTTAACCCAGCTGTGATCTTTGAATGAAATCGCCCAGCACAAGTCTAAGCAGGTCTCTCACTGCCAAAACAAGTCTTAGAACTTGAGGGGCTACGCCCTCAATTCCGTTCTTCAATACCCTGGCACCACACCAACAACATATCCCTATAAAAACTCCAACACCAACACCCAGAAATGAGCCTTGAAAAGAGTCTTTTATCATAAGCATGAATTAGGGCAAACTCTCATCTCTCCAAAATCCATGCCAACTCCAAGCATTTGTTTTATTTAAATTTTCAATCCTTTAGCCTTCAATATTATGGGTACCCAAAAGGAGAGATATTTTAATTTAATATTATCTTTAAAAACAACTTGAAGTTGTTAAACTAGGCGCCCATGGTCTTTTTTAATGACCCCCTTTATGTTCCCCTTTTAACTTTAAAATATAAAGTCACTTTATTTGCACACTTTCCAAGGCATTAATCAAATATTAAAATAATTTCACCAAAGTGACTTAGTCATCTGAATATGCTGCATAAACCAGTCTGATCAAATCCATTGCCCCGAAAGTGACTTACTAAAAATAGTAAGTTACCGTCCATAGCTCCACTAAAGAGAAACTGACGTCACACCACAGCTCACTGAAGATTGTGAACATCCATTTGGCCCTGCTAGGAATGGAAAGTCCCGGCTAACCCTAACTGCCTTACTATTTTTAGAGAGTTCTAAAAATAGTAAAATGCTCCATGAAACATGAGTCGAAGAGAGAGAGACACTCGAGAAAGCCCTCCAAAGGCTGAAGCACTAAACCAAACCCCCTACTAAAAATAGTAAGTGTTCCCGGATCAACCCTAATTGACAGAGGGTGTCGTAAAAAGGGCACATTACAAAAAGCTACATGGTTGTTATAATTTGATTATAAGTTACTCTTTAGACACAACTAAAGAGATGTTATTACACTATTAGCATACACAATAAATGCCTGTGTACAAAGTGTAGTTTGACATTATGCCTAACATTATATTTTATCTAATGCCCTCTTTAATCACTAAACCAAAGACAACTCTAACTATCCCAAAATTTGACAAAGAATAGCATTAAGAGATTTAGTCATTAGATCAACGAACAACTCCTAAGAAGTGCAATGGTGGAGAGACATATCATCTACATTAACCAATTGTCAAATGTAGTGACAATGAACCTCAATATTCATTGTGTGAGAAAATAAACTAAGTTCTTTATTAGCTTTAAGACTGCTTTATTGTCACAAGAAAGTGTAGTCATAATTTTAGGAAGTAGATCTCCCAAAACTTTGCAAAACCATGTTTCTTCACATTTAGCACTGACAATTATCTTAAACTCTACTTCAATGGAAGATAAAGCTACAATGTGTTGAAGCTTACTCTACCACGAAATAACTAAGCCCAAGGAAAATATATAGCCTATAGTTGGTCTCTAATTATCAACCAAACCAGCCCAATCAAAGTCCATATATCTTGTCATCTTAAAATCTTTTGTCCTTTGATTGAGAATGTCAAAGTCAAAAGTACCTTTGACATATTACAACACTCATTTTTCTGTCTACCAATGAACAAGAATAGATTGGGCTAAAATCAAGACAAATTACTAACAATAAAACAAAGATCCAATCATTTGGATGTAAGATGTAGCAAATTACCCACAAATTATTTGTAGAGTGACTCATTTATTGGTGATTTATCATCATAGACTAACAACTTCAATCCACCCTCCATAGAAGTAGTGGGAGGATTACAATGCAAAACCATTCCAAAAGATTCATAGCATACTTGAACTAAGCCATGAAAATGAAATGATCATGCTACCAAAACTCTACACATAAGCAATATTGTAGGGCACCTACATCAATCATGTTAAAAGCAGAACATTGATCAAATTTCATATGGTGTAATGCAATTACCCAACTACTTGTGATGGCAAGATCATCAACATAGACAACAAGAATCATAATGTCATCGCCATCACTTTTGATATAGAGATTTGGATTAGAAAGACTTCATATAAATTCAAAATCTCAAATACCTTGTTCAATTTTAATATATCAAGCTCATCAAGTTTGCTTAAGCACACACAAGGTTAAAAAGCAAACAAATCAAATTATCACAATCAAGTACTTGAAATCGATTAGGCTACACCATGTAGACCTCTTCATCCAAATCCTCACTCAAGAAGGCACTTTCCATATTCATCTAATATGCCTTCCAACCAAACTCGACTGCTATGGGAAGAAGCAACTAAAATGCAACCATTTTTATTATAGGAGCAAAAGTTTCCTCCTAGTCTATCTCCTCATATTGTCAATAGCCTTTTGCAAAAGACAAGCCTTGCATTTGTCCAAACTTCCAAAGTGCCATTGACTTTACATTTGATCTTCTATACCCATTAAGATCCAATGGGAATTTTACCTACAAGCAATTTCAACAACTCCCAAGTATGATTTTTCATCAAGGCATCATATTCAACCTCCATGGCAACCTCCCATTCAAGTTCTTACTTAACCTTTGAGTACCACTATGATTCAAGCACCTTAAAAAGATTAAAAGGAACACAATGGACCCACTCATCCAAACCAGCAATCTATTTCCACATATGTTGAGGTCACACATTTGACAGAGTAAATTTATCCCTCCTAATATCCCAAAATGTGGAATAATACCACTTGGGTCTCCATTGTTGTGTGACCCTAGACATCTATGGTGAGTTGTGGTCAACTCAAGTCTTCATCTTTGATATGCCAATGGTGAAATAAGAATATCAACTAAAATTTGACCCACTAGAAACTATGATAGAGTACAAGAAGAACTAGAAACTTCAACTTTCAAAGGAACCACAAAACTAGTTCCAAGCTGATCACTAATGCCCTACTAGTTAGGATTACAATGAAAGTAAAGTTTTGTTTCTTTTACATCAACATTTCAACTAACTATGACTTTGTTAGAGGAAATATCCACAAGTCTAATACCATAAATTATTTATTATACCCAACAAAAAAATATATAAAACTCTTGGATTCCAGTTTATTTCTTTTGATATCAAAAACCAAAACATATTCAGCTGAACCAAAAACATGAAATTCTTTGATCCCAAACCAAGATTATTCAAGTGTGGCATATTACAAAACTTTAACACAAACTTTTGTTCAAAAAATATATCATCATGTTCACTACTTCACCCTTGTATTTGTATGTCATGCCTCTATTGTGTATCATGCACCAAACCATCTCCATGGTAGTTTTGTTTATCCCCTTAATCACCCCATTTTGTTAAGCTGTGTATGAGGTTGTCAACTATCTCTAAATGTTTTTTTTCTAAAAGTATTCATAAAGTTGCTTGGAAGTGAACTCACTACCATCATCAAACCTTAAGGTCTTGAAATTGATCCGTCTACATTTCTGATTTTCAACCACTAATTTGAGCTTGACTGTAAAGACCTGCACCCCTGGTTGACATTTTTACGATAATTTTTACTCATTTGACAATGCAATCGTTTTGTTAAACAGTTGTTAAGCTGCTGTGCTGAATAACTTCTGAATCATTTCCAGGTGGTTCAATTGGAGGAGTCTGATATATGTTTAATTCAATGCATTGCAATCTATTTCTTCCTTAGAAGCAAGAATCATAATGATAGAAATATGCCAGAATTGTAAAAGATAAATTTGCTGTTTACAAAGAATGTGAAGAACTGATATCCATAATCAGATGAACACACTTATTTATTTATATATATAACACCAGCTGATATAAGATTGTCTTCAAAGTATTCTTTTTTTATTCACAACTAATATAGACAAATAACAGTAAATATTCTGACCTCTAAAAATAGCATCAATTCCCTTCAAATATGGAGGTGCATCCCATAAATAATATGGCAGTCATACATAAGGGTGCGGATATCTTTTGGCAGCACAATAAGAGTTGATTCCTTTGACTGCATATAGCAGCACCCGATTACACTCCCACACTCCTCGTCATCACTAAGAACCTCCAAAATAAGCATGATTCCCTTATATGGGAGCTATGTTTCTTTAAATATGGTGCGGCTATCCCTTTGTGTGGCAACAGACCTGAAGGAGAAGTGCTGCAATTAATATGAATGCTGTGACTTGACTATGCAACGCCCAATGAATGTGACAGCTATAATAATATCATCGACCAGCAACACGTTTAATGGCTGTGCTGATAATAACTTATCACAACTTCCTCCATAATAATATCATCAACCAGCAATGAGTTTAATATAAATTGCCCAACTCCGAGTGTCTAATATAATCGGCCAGCATATATATAAGGGTTTGTCTTATGAAATGCAATGTATATCATTCATATGCTACGATTGGCATCATAAGGCTGCAAATATAAGCTGAAACGACTGCCACCAATATAAAATAGATTTCACCTGATATATCTCTACAAATAATCGCAAATGAACTTTGAAATTTGTTTATGAAGGAAACTTCACAAATTTCCTTAAACGATGTCGTGCAAATGCCAAACCTATGTGATTCCACTTGTATCTAGCTAGGGTAGATAGTTTTACTACCGAAACTTGTCCACATAGTGCTAGTCATGTTGGCATCTATAGGATCGTATATCTTCTCAATAGCCCTAAAGAACCTTGTCTTCACCTCAACATCCTGTATTGGTGTAACTCTACCAAGCCTAGTCTTGTACCACTTAGGATTCAATGCATAGGCAGCCATGTGCAAGGGAGTGTTGAGCTTCTCCCATCTCCAATGAATGATTCGCTAAATGTGCTCATTGTAAAATGCTAATGTGGAGTCCTTCTCTCACATGGCAGCCCTCATCTGGTCAAGCATAGAATCAATGCACTCATACACCTCTCCAAGGTTAGGTGCATCCACACCCCCAAATCTGATGACCTGGAAAACTGAAGCAATGATGGAGACTATATTTTGCATCACTCCAAAACACATCTCTAGCATCACTAACCACTGCTCTAATCCACTCAATCTTCCCCATGTCCTTGAGTGCATTGTGCATGGCATGCACACAACATGGAGTCCACCAAATATGTCTGTAAGCTACCTCAACAAGTTTCCTTGCAGCTTTGCACACATGTGCTACATCTATCAATACTTGGACCACATTTTGTGGTCCAAACTCCTCAATAGCCTCCTTGAGAACCTGAAACTAAAAATCAGCATCTTTGTGATGTGCTATACAATCAATTGCCTTAACAAAGTATGGGGCCTCTATACATGTAACCATGATATTGATGAGTGGACGATGGCTAATGTTTGTCCACCCGTCCATGACTATACTGCATCCAATCTTCACCTAGCATTCCTTCATTTTCTCCATCAACATATTGATCTTGGAATAGTTTGTATCCAAAATCGTGGTCCTCAATTTTGTCTCACCTAGTGGCACATATGATGGTCCTCCCCTTGCTACCATCGACATCATCTCCCTATAATAAGGAGATCAAGCTACATGAAATGGGATGAAAATGGCAATGAACTTGCTAATGGCATCATCTATCTCATCCTTCAACTGCACATTGAACAAATCAGCTATGGGGTTACTTTGCAATTTGTATATCCCCTTACCCTCTCCTGCATGGGCACTGGAAGAAGAACCCAGTATCACTCCTACTCTCGTCCGCAAAATATGACTAGAACTCTGTGGTTGGCTTTGCTAAACATGTGCCCTATGAGACAAAGTAGTAGACATAGGCATAGTTGCACAGTCATTAGGAACACCCCATAGCTTATTTATCTCGCCTTTGTATTTGAGGTTTGTTGGTTTTGCCAAAAAAACATGCATCCACACCTTTTCCTCGAATTAAAAGGTGTGCATTAACTCTAGTAATGCTGCCATACCATTCTAGATCACAAAAGTGGCACTTCCACTTCCTTGTGCCACCAGCTGTCCCTAGCCTACCTAGTAATTTTGTTGCAAACTATCTGAGAGGAGACTTACAATCAAAAGGACCCCTAGCATAGTTTGTCAGTAATGCAAATGGGCACTCTATACTACTTGTTGCACTTGCCATGGAGCTAGTTTGGACTTTAGGCTCAACCCCATAGTCACACCCCTAAACCTCGGGTACACATTCAAATTCAATTTCACTATGAACCTCTACCTCATCCTCACTCATGTCATGAGAGCTCATTGTGACACTATAATAAACAATATAAATTCTATAAGTGCCTAGCTTCAACCTAGTTTAACAAATTTGAAAATAAAATATAAATTTTGATGTTGAATCTTGATGACAAAATGAACAATGAACATAGAAATGAATCTATGAATATGCATTGCAGCCATGTTTATGGAATTATGATTAAATCCATAAACATGGCTGCAAATGCATATTCATAGATTCATTTCAATGTTCACTGTTCATTTTTCATTTTTTCATCAAGATTCAACATCAAATTAGATTTTGAAAATGAAACTTACAAAAAAAAAATGAAAAACAGTCAAAGAAAACTACCTTGTGCTTGAAAAAACCCTCCAAGTTCATGTAGAATCCTCCAAACCTCCTCTTCTTCTTCTTCTTGCTCCTTTTCACCCCTCTTGCACTTGCAACACCTCAATCTCACTCCTTCACTCACTAGCGTCACCAGTCACGTGAAAAAAGTTTACCAGGCGCAGTGCAATTTATAGGCAGGAATACCCAATTCCTACAATCTAATATATATATATATATAGTGTATAGATAAAAATAGACATTAAGCATTATAAGAAAACTACTTATATAAAATTGCATAAGAACTTCAAAAAGTCATTTTACTTTCACCTAAGATGGTTTCTAACAAAAAGGTTGGCCCTAAAATAGTAGGACATTCCATCATGAAGCATGGCCTGTTATTTAGGGACAGCCCTACGTTTTTACCTAAACCCTCATAAGGTCATAAATTAAAAGAAAAACTCTTATTCTGATTTAAAATTTAACTTCTGAAAGAAATCTATTCAAAGTAAAACCTAAAGAAAAATTGAAGTACCCTAACCCTCACCCTCAACAAAAAAGTTTGGTCTGCCTTGGATCTATATTTTTGTCTCTAAATGTAAATGTGACCCAAAAAAATGTATATAAAAAAATAAGACCACATTTTGAAAAACTAAAAACTAAAGGAACAAACACCAAAAATGTTCAGTGTGTCTTTGCTCTATATTTTTCTCTCAGAAGTATAAACATGAGCCCAAAAATGACACATAAAAAAATAAAATCATTTTAGAAAAACTTAAAAATGACATGGCAGATGCAGTGGGTCATGAATACTTAGAATTAATCATGGTTTTTCCAAGTGTAATGCTAATGTCTTAAGATACAAGGATACGATATAAAGATCTAATAATTGTCTTAATTAACTACAAAAGCACTCAGCCTTATTTACTCCAGTATTGCTAGATCATCAAAACAACTTATCTATCCAACAAAGGATTTTGGAGACTGTTTTAAATGACTCTACCATACGATCTGAAGGGAAGTGCCATAATGTAAAACTTATTCTGCAAAATCAAACAATAACTGATCGTAACCAAAATATCAATGTAGTGCTACATTCTACCTTAATTGTATGCTTACTATGGTAAGTTTTGACCTAACAATAACAAGAGTTGGGCAAAATAACTGCGTAAACAATAATGATGAGTACATAACTCCAAGCAAGTAATAAAGAATAAAATAAGAACAAGCATGGCACTCATTCTTAAATTTGAAACATCTCATGATGAAAAATCTAAAACAAAGCAGTCTGTCTAACTTATAATAAAGCTCCATGTTCTGAGTACTTACACAGAAATATTGCGTGCCTGTCTTGAAACCATGGCATTTGCAACTACAAAAGACCCAACCCCAAGATCCATCTGTTTCATAAATTTTATTCGGCATTAAATTGTTTCTAAATCGTAATACCTGTAAAATTTAAAAAGTCCAAAAAAGAATAACATTGATTACTAAAATATCAGTTGTTTTTTATAGATGTAAAATAAAACTTAATAGTTTCCACACAGATGAGATAAGTTATCACTTCATAGTATTAGTGCCAGGTTCATGTGCCTTCTACTCACTAGTCCAAAGTCCAAACCATTTGAGACTCTACACTGTGCTTGCAGGGGATGTTGGCTTTCCATATTCTTGGTAAATGTGTCCGATATTGTAGGTTTCAAGTAGCAGATTTTTCTACAAAATCATTAGATGTAATAATTATACAATACTTAAATAAGGGTTGCCCCTAATGGTCAAAACTTCTAGCTAGTACCTCTTGAGAGTTGCATAAAAAGAGTTCGTGTTTTGGTTCTATTCTTCCTAATTGAATTTTATAGTCATTCTTTTATTCCTTGTTCTAATAGAATGGATGCATAACATATATTCTCTTCCTTTCTCTCATACTAACATGAATACTTTGGACTCCATATAAGGAAAAAAAAAATCACAAGTGCATGCTCGAAACATAATACAACAGGTAACACTTTCAAAGAAATACCAATTGAATGTTATGAACATCTATCAACTCCCTGTTCTTGATATTGAAGTTGAGATAGTTACAACTGAACTAGGGCAGCTTGAGACAGCAAAAGAAAGTGGTTGGGTAAAGAAAACAAACACATGATAACAAATCTACTAAAAAGGCATCACAATCATGTCAGACTTCTACAGAAAAACAAATAATATAAACTTGAGCAAGAGACCCATTAGAAGAAAAAAAAGCTCACTTTTGACCAAAAGAAGATTGAGCAGAAAATCGACACATGGGCAAATGACGCGGACACAAACTGTAACGTCACTTTTCTCCTAAGTTGTTTAAGTATTGGTGGTGGATTTTATAGATTAAATATTAGAGTTAAGATAATTTACAAGGTGTAATGTTACTAAAATAACCAACGTAAACTATAATATGTAATTATTAGACAAGGACTAAAGTAAATAATTAACATAGTAGAATACACATCCATATAATTCAATCAGATTAACATCAAAATCATATAGACAATATTCCCAATATATTATAGTAACAACAGTTTTCAATACTTATCTAAATAACAGCATTTGGAAAAGCCACTCTCACCGTAGGAAGATGTCAATGGTATTGGCTCCTACTATGGAACAATCTAGGAGGAAACAGCTTCTTTCATAACACAGCACACTATTGCACTCTACAAGTACCGGTTCAATAGAACAATGCTCAACGCAAGTGCAGACCAAGACTTGGCCAAGACCATCCCAAGTGTACGCTGTACCCCGAGTTGGACACACTCTGTGTGCCCCCTTCTCCGATGCCCATAACTCACCAAACCACTTTCTTCTTCCTTGAATGTTCTCCATTGTCTTTCCAAATCTCACATAAATTCTTTATATAAGCCTTAAGGGGTGGTTTCCAAACCATCACACCCTTTCACAAAAGTGTCGTTTTAATAATTAATTATTCCTCCCCGTTATAAATGAGTTTTCATATATATTCTTTATTAATCTCTCTTTTAACCAGCGGATCATAATATCCTTTAATTTTCTATGTCCCTTTTAATTCTAAAGGGTTATTTCATAACTTTCTCTCTCTTGGGGAAAAAGTCACATTACACAGACCTACCTCTGCAAGAACAAAAAACAAGGACCGAACAAGAGCAACAGCCAAACAAAGAGGAGGCTTTCCGAAGATACTAATTCCTCAAGGAAAGTGGCGATTACAACAACCCATATAGCAAGACTATGAAAGGATGTCTATCAAGAAGAGGGTTCGGAGGCTGGAAGAATCAACGGCAGCACAATAATCGAGGGCAAAATAGCAGCTCGAGATGGAATGGTGAAGACATCTAACAAGGCAAAGGAAGAAGCGGAAGCTCATGGAATACAAAGAAATCAACGCACAACCCAAGCAAGATCAACGAGCGCTCAAACAAAGGCTTGTGGAGAGCACACAGAATTGAAGGCAAAGGGGGAAGAGTGGATGAAAGCAAAGGTTTTCTGCAAAGAACATGGCAATCAAGGAACATAAATCAACAATGGAGAAGCAATAACTAGTGGTTGAGGAAGGAGCACCCAAAGAACAAAATCAAAAACCCTAGTTTGTAGATTCCAACATCAAGCACAAATGCGATCCCTCTAAATAGCAAACCTCCAGATAAGAGAGTTGCATTTATTATTGATAACTCTACATGGAAAAATAGATTAAGTGGATTAAAAGAAAATGCATTCCTTCTAAAATGGATGGGAGAATGATAGTCCAATAGCCGAATCCAGCATTGGTGCTTCAAACAAAGGGGGAAGGAGATCTCCAAAAGGGCACTAGCAAGAGCGTTCTTTATGATAAAATGCCAAAAAGAGGAGCAAAAAGGAAAAATCTTGAAAAGAGGACCATATTTGATGGATGGTGCTAGATTTTTCATAAAAGTCTTGAAACCAAGTTTCAACCCTCTAAAGCAAGAACTAGAGAAAGTTGCACAATGGATTAGACTATATAACCTCCTACGGGAATATTGGGACTTGGAGACATTGAGAGACATAGGAAACATGGTGGGCACTGGGAACCTTCCTAAAGGCAAATGACCGGATCATAGAAGGAGATTTTGGCATTTATGCAAGGATATGTGTGGAGATAGGCTATAATGAAAAAATTCTAAAGGATGTTGAAATCATAACTGATGCAGGGATATGGCGGCAAAAGGTGGAAAGGGACATCCAGACCTGGTGGTGTCAAAAATGTCAAACTCATGGCCACCTAAAAGAGGAATACCTGGAGCAAAAGGAAAAAGGGAGAGTGGTTGAAGAAACAGAGCAAAAACAAGTGGTGGAAAAAAAGGGACACGAGAAGTTTGGATTGGATGATGGTATGGGTGGTTTGGGAAAAGTGGAAGATGTCAAAGAAAGTGTCCAAGCAGAGGAAGAAGGCCAAGCCATGGAGGTCAGAGACAAAGAGTGGGCCTCGATGGGCCTCGATAGGACAGAAGGTCTTGACAGAGGACTAGGGAAAACCAAATGGCAGGAGAAGGAATAAAGGGAAGGACAAGGAAAGCCCGATGAAAGATTTCCCTCCATGGGAGGAAGGAGAACTAGTGAGTGAAGAAAACGAAATAATATCAATGGAATCAAAGGTAAAGAAACCAAAAACAAGGGAAAAAGGTACCAAAGGGGGAAAATCAATTAAAGCAAAACTGGAGATTGTAGAGAGTGCAAAGGGTCAAAGAAAATTGAGATTAGGGAAGGGACGCTCCCTTCCTGAGGAACCACGAAGATCCTAACATGGAATGTCAAGGGCCTAAACACCCTTGACAAGAGGCGCATGCTCAAGCACCGAATCGATATGAGCAAATTGGACATCATACTATTACAGGAAACAAAGCTTGTTGAGGAAGCAAAAAAACTATTAGATAAATGGAGGAAATGGTTGGGAACTTTTGCCCCTATGAACAGGGCCTCTAGTGGCCTAGGTATTCTATGAGATCCCCACAAATGCGTTGTGGAAACAATACAAGAAAGAAAGAAATGGCAGCAATGCAACCTGTGTTATCTTCCGCAAAAAAATGTATGTTTTTTTACAATCAACATATGCGGGCCTATGGGGGCAATTCAAAGAAAAGAAGTTTGGTCCCAACTTTCAGTAATCTATCAACAACTTCAAGATGAGTGCATAATAATAGGAGGAGACTTCAATGCAATTCTCAATCAGCAGGAGAAAAAAGGGGACATCCCTAGAAGCAAAAGATCCCTCAACAATTTCCAAGAATTTATCCAAGGAAACTCACCAAGAATTTATCCAAGGAAACTCACTAATGGATAGAAAGATAGGGAATGGATTATACACCCAGTCGAATAGAAGAAGAGATAACTACTTTATAGCAAAAAGGCTAGACAAACTCATGTTAGAAGGTGATTGGTCAAATTCAAATATAGTTGGAAGAGCCACTATCTTAGCATTGAGTGGCTCCAACCACTCCCCAATACAGTTCTCCCTCACCCCAGAATTTAAACCCCTACAAAGCCCCTTTAAGTTTGAAAAAATGTGGCTCAAGGATGGTGATCTAGAGCCAAAGATATCGGAATGGTGGAGGAATGTGCCTTTTCCAAATGGATCAAAATCCTTCAAAGTATTCAAAAAGCTAACATACATAAAAGAAAAACTAAAAGAATGGAAAAAGAATCACTTCAAGAACATCTTTGAAGAAAAAGAAGCAATAGAAGCAGAGTTATAAACCCTAAACAAAAAAGTGATAAAGGAGGGCATGTACCAAGAATCATACATAAAAGAAAAGGAGCTCAAGTCAAGGTATTCAAAAGTCCTACAATGGGAAGAAATATATTGGCGCCAAATATCAAGAGAGAATTGGTTGAAAGGAGACAAAAACACAAAATATTTTCACACAATCACAAAAGTGAAACGATCAATAAATAGAATAGAAAAAATCACCAAGGAGGATGGCACAATATGTGAAGGCTGGGAGGAAATAGGGGAAGAGGCAATGAGATTTTACAGGCAACTCCTAAACAATGACATGAAGATTAACGAAAGAAATCAAGAAGAGCTCTTAAACCTCATTCCAAACATCATATCGGAAGAACAAAACAACAACCTCTAGAGCCCTGTTCTAGAAGAAGACGTGAGGAAAGCAGTCTTCCAATTAGATGGAGATAAAGCCCCATGCCCAGATGGTTTCCCAGCATGCTTTTATCAAAAATTTCAGCACATCGTGTGAGAAGATGTGTGCCAAGCAATAGAGAATGCGAGGGAAAATTCAATAAAACTTAGAGACAAGAAGACCACTTTCCTGGCCCTCATCCCAAAGAAGCAGCAAGTCTCTAGTATGGATGATTATAGACCAATCTCGCTCTATAATGTCATCTATAAGATTGCAACCAAAGTAATAACCAACAAACTAAAGCCTTTACTACCAATTTTGATATCAAAAGAGCACTAAGCAGATCCATTGCAGAAGGAATCATAACAGCGCATGAGGCGATCCATTCCATAAGGAAAAGCCAACTAGCATGGATGATAGTCAAACTAGGCATCCAAAAGCATATGATCAAGTGAACAGAAAATTCCTAGTCAAGGTCTTAGACAAGATGGGCTTCAGAAAAGAGTGGTGCAATTGGATTCAGAGCTGTATAAACACCCCCTGCTTCTCAGATTGGTAAATGGAAGCCCACACGGTTTCTTCACATCATCAAATGGCTTAAGGAAAAGGGACCCAATGTCTCCCTTTTTGTTCATCATAATGGCAGAAACTCTGGACCATCTCATTCAGAGGGCAAGGGTTAGCAGAGATTGGAAGGGTTTAAAGGTAGCACCAAATATGGAACCAATCACTCACCAATAATTTGCAAACAGCACACTATTGTCCCTTTATTTGCAGGAGCAAACAAGCCAAACCTATGGGACTCATGGACCCAAGGCTGCATGAACATACTTGAGGCTTGGAAGGGGAAGTGGCTATCATCTGTAGGTAGAATCACAATGCTTAAATTCGTGATAAGGGTGATGCCGATTTACATGATGTCAAGCCTCAAATCACCAACAAGAGCACAAGAAAAATGGAGAAAAGGATGAGAGAATTCTTTTGGAATGGGTCTGAGGATAAAGAAAGTTTCCTCTTGTTGCATGGGGAAAAATCTGTCGACCTAAGGCAACGGGAGGAGTGGCCCTTAGAAAATGGTCATACCTCAATCAAGCCCTAGGTGGAAAGCTAGTATGAAGCATGATCAGCAATCCACAAGCCAAATGGATAAAGATCCTACAAAGCAAATATTTGGACTCACAAGAGTCAGAGTGTATATTAAAAATGCAAAACCCCACAAGAGGCTCAAAAATCTAGAACTTATTCTAGATTGCAAGTAATAAGGAAACACTGCATGTGGGATGTTAGGAGTGGTAGGAAAGAAAAATTTTGGGAAGATTCTTGGGAGGAAGACAATCCTGGCAAATACCCCAGAATTCAAGGAAATCAAAAAGAGCTTGAAAGTCAAATGGGAGACAAGTGTAAGGGATTATCTGGCACAATGGGAGGAAGATGGAAGGACAAAATGGAAATGGAGATCCATGGAGGGTCTTAGCTTCAATTGAGGCCAAATAAGTAGCCTAGAAGGGTAGGTAAAGAAAAGGACTGTCAAGAAAAGTGAAGAGGAAGACACAATCAAATGGAACGCAGCAAAATCAAGGAACTATAGTGTCAAGTTGGAGTACACAATACTGGAAAAGTCTAGCAAAAGGAAGGTTGGCCACAATTGTTGTTTTGGAACAAATTTTGCTTACCAAAAGTGGGTGCTTTCACATAGATTGCAGAACAAAAGAGAATCCTAATAGGGAATCGTTTGAATAAAGTGGGCATCATAGGACCAAATAGGTGTGTATTATGTAAGCAAAATGAGGAGACCGTGGATCAACTTCTGCTAAATTGCCCCTTTGCAAGGGATTGTTGGGCCTTTATAATGGCAAGTTAAAATGGCAAAGCCCGCTACCGAATGACATCTCCATCTTATTCAACTCATGGCCAATAATATGCAAGAACTCGGTCAACTCTAATCTATGGATCGCAACCCCTTCAGTGGTGATGTGGGAGATATGGAAGGAAAGTAATCGCCCTATTTTTCAAGGGAAAGCAATGAGAGAAGCATGTCTCTTAGAAAAATAGAAGAGGTGATAGTTGAAGTAGCCAATGGAGTCAAAGTACAATCAATGAAAAACAAATCGTTCGCATCATGGGATCAACTAATGAGATTTGAATGGCATGGGTTGAACCTCCCCCCTGTTAACGGGGCTTCCAGTGTTCAGGCTAACGCGGCCATTAGAGCGAGCACAATTTGGCATCCACCCAAAGAAGGTTGGGTGAAGTTAAATTTCGATGGAGCCTCGAGAGGCAACCCATGCCTATCTAGAGTTGGGTATATATTTAGTAATTGCAAAGGAGAAACATTAAAGGAATTGAAAGTTCGAGTCCCTGTAATGTCCCCATTTTTCTAAGTGATGGCAAATATCGATATTTAGCTTATTTTATTCCCATAAGCTAAATAATGGAGTTATAAGAAAATAATAATTAAATTAATTATTTTAAAGTTGTCTATTTTAAATAAATATCAAAAGGATAACTTTATTTTAATTAATTTAATTAAAGTGACAAATAAAAATAATAATAAATATTATAAAGTCACTTTATTAACTGAAGTGTGCTTCTAGAAGGTTTGAGGAAGTTATTTTGGATTCTTCTAGAAGACTCAACTAAACCTTTAAAAAAAGATGAAAGCAAGTCATTTGGTCATCTTGGTTTTTGGTATTTTATATCAGAAAATTTTGGAGAGCTTGTGTTTGCAGGTTCAGCTCTTCTGAGAACGAAAACCCTTAGAGGAATAAGCGGTAGTGGACAAAAACCCATTGCCATTCAAGGTGAATCCATCCAAGGTTCACAATTGTGCTTATTTGGCGAATTTTGTGAAAATTTGAGGGGCTGTTATAAGCAATTATTTCTGCAGATTGAACCAAGGCAGATTTGTGTTCATTGGCATCTTCATTCTTGGGCGATTCACTTCAAATTTGTGCAAGTTACCAACAGCAGTTTTCTAAGCCATTTTGGAGGCACATTTGCATACCTTTTTGAGGGCAAACCCTAAATCTGGGCGCCAGCCTTTGGGACACAGCTTCGGGCTTTATTTGCATTCATTTGGCATCATTGAGCAGTGAATGTTGTAGACCTATGCGCCTACTTGATTCAGCCTTTTTGGTGTTGTGGAGATTCATTGCCATAGGGTTTCAAACCCTAGTTTGAGCGCCACACCTTGGAGGTCTTTTTTCATCATTTGGAGGTCAAATTTGCATGAAATTTGGTAATGTATAAAACCTAGGGTTTATAGCACGTTGTTGTACCCAAACCTTTTTTTTTTTGCTTCATTAAAGCATTTTGCTTAAAATGGTTTAAACCTTGTAAACATGTCATCAGAAATCAGTTTTTGGGCAAATCAAGTATGGGCTTATAGTCAGTTTGATGTTAGGAAGATACTAGTAAAATTTGAAAAAAATGAAAATTAGGGTTTCTAGACCCCTACTTTTAGGCAAAAACCCTAAAAATTGAAACTTGTCAAAATTGACTGAAAAATGTTTTGATTGGCTTATTTCACTTCACAATCACACTGGTGAAGTTAGATTCAATTAAAAGTCAATTTAAGTCTGGTGGGTAGTTTTTGCTTTTTCAGGTAACAAGTTAGGACCCCCGAGGTCGTCAATGGCAAATAGCCAAATACCAGGTGTCAAAATCTAAGCCTAAAATGCTCAAATGAAGAATCTATGGTGAAATATGTTCAAAATGATGCATCGTCTCGGAGGGGATTTTTCACCGAGGTGAAAATCATCGAAATTTTTCTAACTATGGAGCAAAAGAGCCCCTGGAGGCCAGGGGCGCCCTAGATTTCAAAGGCCAAAATTTCATTTTGGAGATTTGTCACTTCCAAGAAGACTTCTCTGGAATACTGTCAGCTTCGCAATGAGCCTACCAACCATTCCAGAAGATTTGTCTAGTACCTGAAATGGGAGATTGAACGAGAAATGAGGGAGTTTGAAAAATGACACTGGGCAGAAAAGCGAGCCTGCTAGCCAGGGGCGCCCATCTTTTTGAGGTACCAAATGAAGGCTTTTGACCCAATGATACCTAGCATGTTTGTCTCAGACTTGATTAGGCTTCACAACGAATCCGTCAACGGGTTAATCTAAGTTACTGAACTGTCAAAATCAGGAGTCAAACATGAGGCTTAATCATGGTCAAAAATGTCAAGAAACAGCAAAAGCACCCCTGAAGGACAGGGGCGCCTAAGGTTTTGAAGCCTCAAATGTAGTCTTTTTGGTCATCTCAAATACTCATTCTGTTCATGATGCTTCTAGCTTTTCGTTGCATACCTCAGCCAGGTCAAAGGACTTGTTAGCAGCTTGCAACCAAGGTTTAAGTGGATTTTCAACCAGTTGCAAAAATGGTTGTCTAGGAGAAAAAGTGCCCCTGGAGGCCAGGGGCGCCCATGTTTTTCACCAAGTAGATGATGTTTTGGGAAAAGTGCTCTCCAAGAGCTTATGATCATAATAGAGCTAGCTCCACAGTGAGCCTATCGGTCAGTTCTAAAGTTTTTCCAAACGCCAGAGGACGCGAGATGAAGTAAGATCAAAATCAGCTTCATAATGATGAAAATGCATGAAAAGCGCCCTAAATTTTGAAGCCTCAAATGTTAGAATTGGGATTTGCAGCCTCAAGGAGTTTCTTGTCAGTTTTGATCTTACTCTTCAATGAAACTGTCATCCAGTCTTCTGGATACATCAATCAATCAGAATCAATGATCGAACATGGGCTCTGATGATGTTTGCAAATGAAATTTTCAGGAAAATTTCTGAGTCTGTAAAGGTGACGCCGAGAAGTCAAACTTTGACTTTTGAACTCAAGTGCAAAATGACACCCTATAAAGGTGGAGGTTGAGAATTCAACTTAAAATAATATTTAATCTCCAGTTTAACTTCTGAGTCGACTTCATCTAGACTTAATTTTTGCTTGCAAAGGGCGAATTTATTTTTACATGTAAAGTTAACTGAAGTGCATGGAGGTGGCACCCAATTTAGGGCTAATTTCTCAGTCAATTAACTAGATGGAGGTCCAATCAGAAGGTGGCATACATTTTAGAGGTCCAATGGCATTAAGGCGCCTAAATTTAGGAATTGCATGCATATTATGATGCCTTGCTTCATGTGGGCCGAAAACTCAATTTTTCCAAAATCGAATCATCTGGGTTAGCTTAGAATTCCAATGCTTACAAAACCCATATGCCAATTTTTCTCTAGAAGAATCCCCCCCAGAAACCCTAAAACCCCTACAGTTCTTGATCGAAAAGCCTTTGAATGCCTTGCTAAAACTCATTTTTTCAAGTTTTTGACAATTTGGGTTGCCTTAGAATTTAATTCTCTACAAAACCCATGTTTCAAAAAAATTCCAAAAATTTTCTTGCAACTGCCTATTTTTATCCTCATCCAGAACCTTTTTCAGCTTTTCCTGAAAGTTGTCTGAACATATCTGACTTTACAGTCAAAAAATCCAGATTTTCAAAATGCAATTCAACCCAATGGAATACAAGGCCAAGTTGGTCTTAGTGCATGACTTTTTGAAAACCTTTGATACAAACTTGGGTCACATCTATCCAGTGGTCAAATTGAGCACGTTGGAAGGTATTAGCAGCACAACAATCAAAAATCTTAAGCGTTCCAAGTTGTTGGCAGCAACATCTATTCCTATCATGGTTTTTGATCTCGAGTTCATCATTGCATGCATTAAGCATTATGACTCATTTGCAATACAAATCAAATCAACTAATGGGAGAGTCATTTGCAACCTCAAGCCAAGGGACATCAAGAAGTGCTTTGCTATTCCACCTTGCTCAGACAATTTTACCATAGTCAAACAAGAAGAGCAAAAAGCAGGTGCACATAGAGAAGACTCCTAAAGCAGAGATCGTCGTTGAAATTCCTACACCACCAGAGGGCAAGAGCCTGGATGAAGTTGAAGTTGGTGATTTTACCTTTGTCAAAGCAAATCTTGGCAGGAGCACTCGACACATGGACGTGAGCCTCTTTAAGGTTGTTGCAAGTAATCTTGAAGAGCGTGTCATGAAGGACAGAGATGATAAGGCAGCCCTCAAGGCTGAAATCAAGCAACTTTGGCAGTACATCTTAGATCTCATTCATGGAAACTCAAGCAAAGCACCTGGCCTTCCACACCTTCAAGGGACACTTGTAGAACAACAGAAGTTGGATCGATTAGTCAATCATGGAAAGATCTTGGACAACTGGATTGAAGATTTCATTGTTGCAGGCCGATACCTTCTCACAGAGATATATCAGTTGAGGCATAAGGCGCATGATCTTCTTGGATGAGGTCAAAGTGCCAGAAGATGAGATAGTCGACCAGTTCTTGGATGAGGTGATAGCCCGTGATGGCTTGGAGTAGATAGTCAGTTAGATCCTACAGTTATTCCCGAGGATAGAGTCAAAAGCAGCAGTTAACTCGACATGAACCTTGAGTTTTAATTGCTGATTTTATGCATGTTTATCTCATCTTCGGAGATATCTTTGGAGGAGGTCGGACTTTTAGTTAGGATCAATTAACTGATGTTAGTTATTAGTTTAACTTTCATTTCAATAAGGACTTGCATGTTGCACATGTCCATTTAGTTTAGTTTTGTTTCAATTAACTGATGGTAGTTTTCGATTAACTGATGGTAGTTTTCCGATTAACTATCTAGTTTCATTTATTTAGGTTTAGCAATAAATCTTGCATGCTTGCAAGACTCATGTTAATTCAAGGTGATTTTAGGGTTCCCTACACCTTGAAATTCTATAAATAAGAGCACCCTTGCTGATTTGTAATTAACTTTTGCATGTGATAGCATACATGTTCAGCCACCTTGCCTGTAGTATTGCTATTCGGTATCTGTTCAAGAACTTTTATTGTGATAATAAATAGCTGAGCCGCCTTGCCTGAATTTTATTATTCTATACTTGTTCACCTTGGTTAAATATAATTGTTGGTTTGATCGTTAATTGTATTGATAGGTCCTTCATACAATTTGTTGTCCCAGTTATTATTTCATGTTGTGATTAATAAGCTTTGTTTCATATCTACACCTCGGATAGGAGTTGTCTCCTCCTTGGGAATTTAGAAGTAAGGTTTATCGTGTGTTGTGATTAATAAGCGTTATTTCATATCTACACCTTGAATAGGAGTCGTTTCCTTGGGAATTTACAAGTAAGGTTTATCGTGTGTTGTTGTGTTTAATAAGCTTCGTTTCATATCTACACCTCAGATAGGAGTCATCTCCTCCTTGGGAATTTAGAAGTAAGGTTTATCGTGAGTTGTTGTGTTTAATAATCTTTGTTTCATATCTACACCTTCGATAGGAGTCGTCTCCTTCTTGGGAATTTAGAAGTAAAGATTGTCGTATACCAATTCCTGCTCCTAAGTCCTCATGCTATGTTTCTCTTGAGGAAATAGGATAGTTAAAGCATTTAGTTAGTTGTAGTTAAGATCTGCAAAACCAAAGAAAATCCTTAGTTGCAATGTATTGGTTTTCTTAACCTTGTGCCTCTTCTAGCTGAGTCAAAAAGATAGGATTTAGATCATTTACTTTTTCACAAATATCAACAAAAGAGGGAGCTTCCCCTCCTAATTTGAAGAGCAGTCATTACGCACTGTGCATAGCTATCCATTGCCAATACGCACTCTAGAGGTGTGAATTGTAACGCCAACACAGGTCATAGTTGGGCATGTTTGGAATGATTACCCATGTTATTTTGATGTATTTGAAGACTTCATATTTCTGAAATTGTAACAGCAGACTTTTGATCTGAGTTTCCCATCATTTTGATACATTTTGCTGTTGAATCATTGTGTAAATCATTGTGTAATTCAACTATGATTTTGGCACATGTAGTGGCATGATTATTATGATGCTTTGGGCATGTTAAGTGGCTGTTACAAGTGTTTGATTAAGTTTGAACTAGAAAATCAAAATTGCAGAAACTAGGGTTTTAAATTAGATTTGAAAATCAGAAAATTAGGGCAAAAACCAAAACACTAAAATCAGAGAAAAAGTAAATATCCTAATTGGGATATTATAGTTGTATCAGAGTTGCAAGACTTGGCAGCCTGTTTGGGCTAATTGCATGTGTGGAAAGGGTGGTCATATCCTGGAAAAAACAAAAAGAAATAATGGCAGGCAACGATCAACAACCATCATCAAGAAAACATATGTTCGCAATTATACTAAGACAGCTACAAAATACCAATCTTTATTTGAGTCAGATGGCTCATAACACAGCGAATGGAAGAAATTTGGTGCATACAAAGGGAGAAGATAGTAGAAAAGCTAAAGAAAATAAGTAACATTCTACTAGCAAATCCACAGGTTCATCACAATCCAGACCGTTCATGCCTACATTTATACAAGAGAAACCTATGGAGGACAATGAGGATGCTAAAATTTTGGCTAAGTATCAAGCTTTGGGGGCAGATTTTCAATCAGCCATCTCATTTAGAGATTACTTGGAGGTCACCAAACACACCAAGCCAAAGCAAAAATAGTGGAATCAAGGGAAACAGAATTACGGGTTGCAGAAAAGGTTAGAACATCCTAAAATATTAAAAACTCTTTTTGCAAACAAAAAAGAAAAGGGGGAAGGAAAGAAAGAAGAATTTCTTCCTCATGATTTGCAACCTATAGAAACCTAGGAAGAGCAAAAATCAATTGAAGAGAGAACAGCATTGTTTCACATGTCAAGGTGTTTGGACACCTAGTCATACATGTGGAGGCCCTAAAGAAGAATCACTCCATGCATCTACAAGTGAAGATGCACATGACACTTCAAGATGACTACAAGATTGAAGAAGAGTCGCCTATTGAAGCTACAAATGAAGAGCGCATAAAGATTGAAGATACCACCATGGAAATTGTCAAACCAGCCATGTTAGATCAGCTACAAGAAGGTATGAGTTTGTTTGATCTTCCTCTAATTGAGCCTAGCATTGCTTCATCAACCTTACCTCAACTTGGCAAGGAATCAAATTGTGGTTTGGGTGTCTTTGAGATGGATGTTGTTCATACAAATGATGGCAATTCAGAAATTTCAATATGTGGTGAACAAAGTAGGTTTGGAAAAGACTGATTTGACATTGCAAGATGTGGAGGATCACTTGGTGGTTAAGGAGGTCATAGCTATACATACACTTTCTAGATCAACCATTGAGGAAGATCATTACTTTGGTGGTGACCTTTTGATAGAGCATGATGGTACCCTAGTTTTTACGCATGGATGTAATCGAGAAGAGGCTAAGAAGGAAGCTGATTTGGAGGTGCATGATTATGAAGACCAATCCAAAGTTTTGCATGGAGGTGTAAATGAAGGTATGGTTGTGGCAGCTCTAAACCATTTTAATCACGTTCAGAAGACAATGGCAGGTTTGTGTTGGAAGGCTCTAGGGAACATGACGGTTTTGAGGGAGATCCATCTCTTGCCGACTTGCATGAACTCAAGGAGGCCTTGGTGGTAGTGAGATCAAACTACCTACACTTACTTGCGAATAGAGATCATGTAATATCCCTTGACAATTCTGACCTTAATTTGCTGATTTGATGCTCAAGGAATATTGTCCAACACTTGTTGTGCAAACTGATATCAATTGATAATTGTCCTTTGCTTGCTTAAACACAGGTTAGAATGATGCCAAAAGCTGATATGAGATCTTATCCACCAATGCAAACCGATTACTACTGAAATAGGAATGCTTATGCAAGATATTTTGTAATTTCAATGCATATAGATATCAGAAACTAATTGCAAAATGCAGCTACAGCAACTAGGAATTCTGACAAACACTTTTGATGCAACCTCCGATGGTGAATGAGTTGCTACAGCCAAGTGGCATAAATACAAACATTTGGTATGCAAGCCTATAGCTAAACTTAAGCTAAAATTAGTACCTAAAGCCCATAGACATTTTGTCAAACAATTGGCATACAAACTAATGAGCTAAGCATGAAGATTATAACCATGGATATTACATCAAATATAGGACCTGCAACCTATCACTCCTTTATTGGCATATCAAGTTTATTACAAGCAAATATGATTGGTCAAGACTCGGCTCCCAATACAATCACTAAAAGCCTGAGTACAAACAACAACTACGAAACAATGCTGATATGAATATGCTAACTCATGAAAGAACCTGGAAATGTAAGCTGCTATGAATCGATGATGAAGATGAAGAAATGGAAGCCTCAAAACAGTCCATAAACATCCCTTTCAAGCCCAAATCGTGCCTCTTCAAGTGCCGTCCCTGTCCTGGCCCAGCATCCACCAAAATAAAATTATAGCAGCTCGAAACAATGATTTATGTCTTCAAAAATCATCGCCACCCATCAAGGATTGCAGCGCCCTTGTTCCCATATAAAGTCACACCCACACTGTTGACTTATGAATGAAATCATGGTTTTTAGGTCTGCAGTAATATAGCTAAAAATGGTAACAGCTGAACCTTCATTTGATTCTCTTCTATACCAAAAATCACCTCCAATCTGAATGCAAATGCCAAACTACTAAATCGTCCTCGCATTGAACTGAATATTAATCTTTATACTCAGCTGCAAATATATTTTAATGGCTGACAACAAAGTTTGAGTATATCCTCCAATACTGAAAATTATCTTTATTAAAGCTGCAAATGATCACATTAAACCGATTTCCTCAAGCTCCACAAATTTGGCCAATGGCCATTAAATTTGTACAATTGAAGAAGACTGGAAATTTCTCCTTCTCTCAAGATTATTGATCCCACCAATACATCAGCTGTTGTATCAATTGAAATGATCTAGGCCAGTAATACAACAGCTACTGCACCTGTAGAATCTCCTCAATGAAGCACAGATTCGACCTCTGAATGAAGCCCACAATCGAGCAATAATTCAATTGATATTTCACAGCCTCAAAATTGCATAACCAATGAGAATTTTCGTTCCCAATGGTTGGAAATGGCAGAAACCCTAGCTGACACCTTCACCAAACAATAACATCAAGCAAATATCAATTCCTAGATGATTAGAAACTTGGCTAACCTTCTCTTTATACTTTTCTCCGAGTACATCTAGAAGCTTCTCAAATAATAATATAATATTTGCACTTTACAAATATTTAAAATATGACTTTATAATATAAAGTGCAAATATAAATTATAACATAATATTAAAATAATTATTATTATTAAAATTACCTTTAATAATGATTAAACATTATGTCTTAAGAAAACTCCTTATTTCTCCAATTCAACTAAATCCAAAAAATGGAAACCATCAACTGACTAGATATCTGCCGCAAGGGACCCCCCTAAACATGCTCACTAGCTTACGAGGGTCAGGAATAGGCTAAAACATCCAAAAGCAACATCAGTCTAAAAAGGGGACTTTACAAATCATCTCTTCACGCTTGGTGAGATATACTTGGATGCCTTGAAAAGAAAAGAAGGCGAGGTGGATAAGCTTTGTGAGGAGTTGAGCATGGTACACTCTTCATCATACGTAGCAAAATTTCGGACTTTTGTGTCAGCCACATCTGATGAAAAACAATGCAACATGAAGATGGCAAAAAGTGGAGACATGGAGGAAGGACTTGAAGGGTCCTATGATGAAGTCATGAAGGTAGAAGAGACACATACACATGAAGATTCAGCTTGCAGCCATGGGACAGAGTTTGTGACACGTGGTACACTTGATTTTCACTTGGAGACGTCTCATGGACCAGCTCTTGTTGATATCCATCCACTCATGGAAAGAGAGATGATTGAGATTCAGGAAGAAATCACACTTGGGCATGAGGTAAGGACTGATTTTCTGATGTATGACAGCAGTCCCTTATTTTCATATCATCATGATACAACAGCCAAGAGGATCAGCCTTGAGGCTTATGATTTCCCTTGGGAGACTCATGTTAGATCGGTACTTGATGCAATAAGGAGGAAGAAGATGTTTGAGGAATGAAGACACTATGGAAAGGTATGCCAGTTGTTCTGATTTTCTGATTTGGAACAACAGTCTTTGGTTTTTGCATTATCTTGAGTTGGCAGCTCCTACTCATGAGGAGGACAGTAAGAGGTCTTCTTCTATTGTCGGTATTCAATTGGGAGACAAACATGAGGTATTATTTGTGTGTCCAAGACACAAAAAGATCAAGCTAGTACAACATGACATGGCAAAAGCGAAGAAGATTCAAAGCATGTGGCATATGAGGAATGAGCCATGCATGATAGCTAAGCAAGTGGACCAATCAGTTTTGAGGTATGATTTAGAACTCCTTGAGTGTTTACATAGCTTGCTTCATAAGGTTTTGGTGTCACCTCTTTCGGAGTGTCATTTGAAGGCACACATCATAGACTTGGATGTGCATGATATTTATGGAGCCACCATTGACAAGTACTACACAAATGTTGATTTCATGATTATAAACAGTGATATAATATCTTCACAAGATTTTGGTAGTCAAATGGTGATTGAAATGCTTCAAGGGGATAACATTGGTAAGAGGCTTCATTTTGTTAATCTCCAATCTTTCATGGCTAAGTATGAAATGGGGATGATAGATCCAAGGTACACAAGAGGTTTGGCATTGCATAATGGTTTTATTATTCCTTGCTTCATGAGATCATCATCACTGGAAGGACACATGGAATGTAATATTTTGATTTCAGCTAAGGCTTATTGTCATAATGGAGATTGTGTTACATTGAGTTATCCTTGCATAATGCTTACATTTCCAAACATGAGTACTTCTTCTTATGTGGAGTTGGAGTTCACGATAGTTGGGAAGAAGATTGTATTGAGAGCTTTAGAAGATAGTGCTCCAGGGGTAGCGTCAGTGAAAAGGATGGAGGTTTGTTCTGTGCATGATAAGGTAGATGGTTTTACATGTTGCATGATGTTTTCACTTCCAATCATGAGTCATCATCCTTATGAGGATTTGGGAAGCATGATAATCAGAGTAGTGCAGCGGTCTTCTACGAAGACTAAGTTATGTGATAGTGAGTTTGTTGATTACATGTTGCAAATTATTGCACTGCCATCCAAGAGAAATAAAATGTTATTTGCAGATCTCTTGCAAAACAATGTTTCAAATAGCAAAGTTTGCAGATTTATGAGATTGATATGGGATCTTGGAAATTGTTGTTGCATATTCAGGTGCAGATTGCTTGGGACAAGCAATCTTCGGGAAGGGAGGACTGTAATGTCCCCATTTTTCTAAGTAATGGAAAATATTGATATTTAGCTTATTTTATTCCCACAAGCTAAATAATGGAGTTATAAGGAAATAATAATTAAATTAATTATTTTAAAGTTGTCTATTTTAAATAAATATCAAAAGGATAACTTTATTTTAATTAAATTAATTAAAGTTACAAATAAAAATAATAATAAATATTATAAAGTCACTTTATTAAATAAAGTGTGCTTTTAGAAGGTTGGAGGAGATTATTTTGGATTCTTCTAGAAGACTCAACCAAGTCTTTAAAAAGAGATGAGAGCAAGTCATTTGGACATCTTGGTTTTGGTATTTTATATCAGAAAATTTTGGAGAGCTTGTGTTTGCAGGCTCAGCTCTTCTGAGGACAAAAACCCTTATAGGAATAAGCAGTAGTGAACGAAAATCCATTGCGATTTGAGGTGGATCGATCCAAAGTTCACAATTGTGCTTATTTGGCAAATTTTGTGAAGATTTGAGGGGCTGTTATAAGCAATTATTTCTGCAGATTGAACCAGGGCAGATTTGTGTTCATTGGCATCTTCATTCTTGGGCGATTCACTTTCAGATTTGCGTAAGTTATCAACAACAGTTTTCTGAGTCGTTTTGGAGGGCATATTTGCATACCTTTTTGAGGGTTCAAACCCTAAATCTGGGCACCAGCCTTTGGGATATGGTTTGGGGGTTTATTTGCATTCATTTGGCATCATTGAGCAGCGGATGTTGCAGACCTATGCGCCTACTTGATTCAGCCTTTTTGGTGTTGTGGAGATTCATTGCCATAAGGTTTCAAACCCTAGTTTGAGCGCCACACCTTGGAGGTCTTTTTTCATCATTTGAAGGTCAAATTTGCATGAAATTTGGTAATGTATAAAACCTAGGGTTTATAGCAGGTCATAGTTGGGCATGTTTGGCATGATTACCTATGATATTTTGATGTAATTGAAGACTTCCTATTTTTGAAATTGTAACAGCAGACTTTTGATCTGAGTTTCCCATCATTTTGATACATTTTGCTGTTGAATCATTGTGTAAATCATTGTGTAATTCAACTATGATTTTGGCACATGTAATGGCATGATTATTATGATGTTTTTGGCATGTTAAGTGGCTGTTATAAGTGTTTGATTAAGTCTGAAACAAAAAATCAGAATTGTCGACACTAGGCTTTTAAATTAGATTTGAAAATCAGAACCCTATAATCAGAAAAATAGTAAATACCCGATTTGGGATATTACACTCCCGCATGGAACAAATAACGCAATGAAAATGTATGCTCTTCGACATGGTCTTGAAACAACCATCAAGGAAAACATAAGAAAATTGGCCATTGAGGGCGACTCCCAACTGTTCATAAGTGCCTTGGTCAAACGAAAAATGGTTAATTGGAAGTTGAATAAAATTCTAACAAAATGCCTAGATCTTCTAGGCAGGCTAGAGGACTACACAATCGCCACATTTTCAGAGAGGGTAATAAAGAGGCCGATACCCTAGCGAACAAGGCAATTGATGACCTCACAATAAGCAATGATGTCATGTGTAATTAAGTTACAAGGTGGCCACGCACAAGGAAATGACCGCTCCCACTATGTGGATGAATGACAATTGTATACAAAGGACACCCTACATGACAAATGGCGGTGAAGTACAATGTGAAGGAGATGGCATGGCTCTGACACTCAAGTTTAATAATTCCAACACGTGAGAAGGAACGAAGTAGGGAGAGGCAAAGATTTGGTGGAGATCTCCCAGCACGAAGCATGGGATGGTGCGGTCGAGAGCTTTATCTGCCCAACCAAAGCAGAAAGCAACCATAGGAATTGTAAGCTATTTGGTGCTCAGCAACCATGGACACTCCAATCAAGCTAATAAGCTTGTGGCGGCAAATGGCATTTCTTGGGGGAAATCTCATACTAGCGTTTGAAGGTAATTATGAAGGAACATAGTAGCAAGTCATTGAAGGTGGTTAAGATGATACTGGGGGCAGATTTCCTAGCGAAGGATGGGTGGTATAGAGTCAATTTTGACATCACCTCCCGTTTCATCGCCTCTCTGCTCAACCTTGGAGAATAGAAGGAGATGGTAAGGGAAGTTTCCTATGCGGTCTTCAAGATGGACAACCTGGGCTGATTGGAGGAGGTGTTGAGAGCGACGAGATATGGAGTGGGTCTTTCGCACCCAAAGGATATTGCACGGGTGTTGGAGGATGGGGCCGTGGTCGAATGGCTGCCCTTTCTTGACACCTTTCGAACCAAGACACTGATGCAACACCGAGCCATCACTAAGAAGGGGAGCCAGTACCTGAAAAAAGTAAACAATTTGGAGCCGATAGAAAATTTTGGATGTATCAAGGGGTTCAACAACCTGCCAACAATGGGGTTCTAATGTGTAATTATCTTGCTATAAGCTATAATGAATATAAGTTAGTATCTAATATGTAAATGCTTAAGCAAAACGTAGTAATATGCTATTAGAATGTAAGCTCCTTTTGTCTAATGAGCTAACAGCAACAATGAGAGGGCCATGAAGGCTTAGAAACTGTAACAATCTTTTTTGATTAATATATAATGCAGCACCAGCTACCCTTGCATATAAAAGAAAAAGAGACCCATTAAAAGAGGAGAAATGGAGTCCAAGTATTCATTGGTACTTGAACCAGAAAGCCTTAGCAAAGAAAAGTCTGAGCATGTCATTGCTTACTACTTAAAGTTTGAAAATTATTAAGTAGCAAACACTATGACCGATAATATGGACAAGGATTCTTTGCACGAGCATTGCAAAGCTACAACATTTATTGACATGATCAAATAGAAGCTGACAAGAAGAAATCATTATCAGAAGTAAAGGGATAGCTTAAAAGGAGTTTAAGCAATGGCACCTAGACTCCCACAATTACAAAGAGCTTGGATAACTTGAAAAGGAAGAACAATGAACCAATAAAGTGTAATGTCCCCATTTTCGATGTCCTCTTTTGGATTAGTCAGTTTTTGATACACTTACTATATTTAGTAAGTGCTATTTTTAGCAGAGGGCCTGGTGCTATACTTCAATCTTCGAAGAGACCTTTTGTGCACCTCAGTTCTTCTTCAGTTCATGTTGCTTGGCGCTACTTACTATTTTTAGTACTTTCTAAAAATAGTAAATCAACTAGGGTTAGCCGGTCCTGGACAGGCAAGTCTCAACAGCACATTTTCAGTTGGTTAAAAGATACTAAGGTTGAATCATCCAAATATTTGATTAAAGTTTCGAAAAGTGAGCTTTAATGGAGTAACTTTATATTTAATCATTGAGGGCCCTGGGGGAACATAAAAAGGACAAATGAATGACTTGAAGTTGTTTTTAAACTTAAAAGTCATTTTAACATGCTTATTTTCACCTTGGGCGCCCAAGCTTTGGAGAAGGTAAAGTTTTTATTAAATAAAGATTATCAAAGCTTTTAAAAATGGGGTTTTATAATGCACTTTAAAGTGGTCGACTATGGAGGAGAAAAAGGAGTTAAAATAAAATCAAAAAGCTAAAGTGAAGGTGGCGTTGGAATTCTAGGGGGTTTGTTGGTTGCCCTAATTTGCTATTGAACCTTTATATTCTCATTTTGGAGACCTCATTTTAGCTTATGGATGTTTGGATTTGGACTTGGCCATACATTTCTCTTGAAGCTTGGGCTTTGAGGGTTTGGATTGACTTTCTGAGACGAAAATCTCTGCAAGGACACCTTTCTTTGTGTGTGAAAGACACATCAAGAGAGGATATTGGAGGCTTCACACAAGAGCTTCATTCGAGCTTCATAGTTGCAGATTTCAGACTTACGAGATGAAGGTTTTGTTCATTTTTGAAGTGGGATTGAGAGTTTTTGGCTTGTGATGACATTGCATCGATTTGGTGAAGTTTGGTGGCAATTTGGTGTTGATTTTTATGATTTTTGGGCACTTTAGTTTGTACCTAAGACCCATATATTTGCTCATATTTCTGTAAAGGAGAAGGGTTTCAAAATGGGTATGTGATTATTGGATGGCTCTTTCAAGGGCGATTCCATCAAGAGCAGGTTCATAATTTTTGATGAAGATTTCAATTTTCTAGAGCAAGTCGAGTTACTCTAGGAGGGATAGCTTTCTAGGGCTTGAAGACAGATTTTCCATGAGGCTGTTAACGTCTCTGCAGTTCACCATTTGGTGACTAATACTCCAGGGTTTGGACGTGCCTTTCAGGGAGTTTGAGGGGGTTGGTTATGCTGCTGGTCGTTGGTTTTGAAAGTGGGTTCTTGCTGCTGCTATGCATGTTACCAGGTCTGAAGACTTATAATATTTCTGATTTAGACATGTATTTCTGCTCCTTGAATGCTTAATAAAAATCTGATTTTGTTGTGACTGAAAGTCATTTTCCAGCAAGTACTTACTGCTTCATTTACTTGTTATATGTTTCATTTGGTATCAATGCACAAGGAATGACATATGAAAAAACCAATCAAACAAATCCTGAAACATAATCAGAAAAAGAACAGAACTCAAAACCTCTTACAGCAGTTGGGAAGAAATCTGAAAACAGAGAAAAAGAAAAAAGAAAAAAATCATTTGGGGGTCGATCATTACATAAAGCACTATTACAGATGAATGTTGAACTTAATGCAATACCTTACAAATGGATGCAAGAACACTTTTTAAAAAAGCTTGATATTTCTCCCTTCTCCAAGCAATGAAGCTACTTGTAATAGCATGTTGGATGCTGAAAACAAAAGATATTGCAACTAAGGGTTGTAATAGAAGATGATGATTACAGTTCAGTACTGAAATTATTGTTAAAAAGGACTAGCCTGGTAAATGTAAAGATATTAGGTAATCAGAAGAAGAATGTCTTGTGAAGTTATGCATTATTTGTGATGTTAAAAGCCATTACACCAGGGAGAGCACTTTTGACTTGAATATAAAGTAGAAATGGAAGCAATACTAGCACAACCTTCTGTAACAAGTGGAGGATATAAGAGGCCACAAAATACTGATCAAACAGTAACAATAACAATGAAAAACAAAGATCTCCAATCATGCATGATAAGAAGGATCAAAAATGGCCCATTTTGGTAGAGATTGCAAATAAAGAAATCACGAAAATTCAAAATATATGTACAAACTCGCCATAAGCTGCAATCACCAAATTTGGTCAAGAGAGAAGATGAAGAATTATTTATACTTACTACAGAAGCTATAACAAAAAGGTATTTGATATGATAGTTCAAGAGTAAAGAATGCCAGATTCTATTCAAATTGTGGAGGACATCAGCCCTTTCTGCCAGGTACATAGGGCAATCAAATGAAATAAGATGGGAAAATTTGGGGAAAACACCAGTTCAATTGATGGAAAAAGAAACAATGAGAGCTAAATCTCCAACAACTGGAGTAGGGCAATAAAATAAAATAAAAACAAGGTGCTACAAATAAAGGAGATAAAATAGGAGAGCCAAAAGAAGAATTCACCCCACAGCAATAGTTGATGGAACTCATAAATAGCAACCAACTAACATTACCATTAAAATAAAAATTAGATTGCATTCCACAACTGACAGATGATTATGTGAACGAACTTGATGAAGAAATTGATCTAGTCCTCCTAGTTAAGGAAAGTATTCCAAAAATAACCATTGATATTAAGGACTT
>VDFB02193867.1:762788796-762836619 GCA_007258455.2 Sequoia sempervirens | reverse complement strand
GGCCAACGCAACGCTTAGGCTTCGTTACATGGCCTTCGGTGGATCTTGGATCTTGTATAAATCCAACAGTTGTATCAGGCATTAACAAGTCAATCTTTTGGTGCAACGACAACCACCTTTGCAACAATTGGTATCAAAGCCGAGGTCAAAGGTTCGAACCCCTCACTTGCACTGGGGGGATTGTTTCAAGGTGTTTCCCTTGGTCTCCTCGACATGGGCCAGTGTGGTGCTTGGGCTTTGTGACATGGTTTAACCACCTCCTGTGGATCTTGGATCTTGTATAAATCTAGTGGTTGTATCAGGCATTAGCAAGTCGATATTTTGGTGCAACGGTAGTTGCCTTTGCAACAATATGAATCTATGCTACTATCCACCAAGAATTTTATTCAAATAGAGAGTGTATCCAAGGATCCATTTAATATTTTTGGAAAAGGCTAACTTATAACCTCCATGGAAACACTAAAAATGAATGAAGAAGAAAAGTCATCCTTTGAAGGAGCCTTCTTCGAGTATTTTGTAATAGGATTTGTAGGGACCCCATGGAAGGTGTCTCTAGCCACTGAAGACGCCTTAAGATACTAACAAGGGAGATGTGAATCATCTTTAAAAACGTAGCTAGTTATATGTTGGGGTTAAACATCATGCCACTCGAAGAAGCTCACATATAAAAATTATTATTGAAATTGAAGCATGCAACTACAACATAGCATATTCTATAGCACTTGTGTTACTTTAAAGAAATAAGTTTATAATACAAATATTTCCTTGACAACAAGTGATATTTTTTTCTTTCAACATTATGTCTACCAAAAGACCTTTTAAGGTATCCAACTCAACCTAGATATGGTAAAACATTGTAAAGGACCAATTAGAAGTCGCCCTTTCAATTGATAAGATTATCCCAATTGAATCCCATATCATCTCGAAGCACAATTCAAAACAATACTAGAGAGGGGAGGGGACTTTGACAACTTAATCCATATCAACATAATCTAAATATTTTTCAACAAGTTAAAATTAAGAAACCTAGGTTTCATAAGAAGTTAATGTTTATCACAAAACCAAGTTTGATTTTTAAGAATGAAGTATCTACCCCCAAATGATTCAAACTCATTAATAAAAAAATGGTACATGATATCATTTCTAAGATACTCTCCATGTGTAGCCACCAACTACATGACATCCATTTATGCATTTTTGATACATTAGGCCATTCATAGTTAAATTGGCATCTAATTGAATTTTCTTATAAATAAACATTATCTATCATAAATCCATCCTTAAGAACTAAAAGAAGGGAAATTTCTTATAAATAAACATTATCTATCATAAATCCATCCTTAAGAACTAAAATAAGGGAAATTTAGAGAATTTCAAGCGTTTTAAAATATCCTTCCCTTTAACCTTCTTACCCTTAACACATAAAATTCCATCACCAAGCATAGAAGCCCTAAATATTATACCCACAACTACGGAAGTGAAGGATTTTTTAGATATTTTTTAATAAATATATTGGTCTCTATTTTCGATGCTACACCATTTAAAACCTTTCTTCCAAATCTATTACCATAAAAAGAGGGAAAGGATTAGCACTAGAAAGTGGAAAACTAATGAACTCATTATATGGCCTAAATTCCTAACACCCTATTGTACATTTTAGGGTACCTTTATGGAATTAAAGAATACGATTATACTCAAATGTACCCCATTCAATGGGAAAAAAATATCCTTTTCTTCATCCTTGATACATACTTGGTGATAGCCAAAGAAACCATCAATGAAGTTAGAAAATTCCCTAGAAGTTCGAAACTTCCCTAATTATGACTCCTTTTAACATCTTTTATAACATGTGGGGAAGGAATTTATGACATGCGCCTTATTAAGGGAGAAATAATCAATGTAAATACTATTGTGGCCATCATTTTTATAGATATCACCATTAATATGATCTAGTCATATTCATCAAGAGGGAAGATGGCACCAACTAGAAATATGTTTTAAATCACATCTTTTACTTTTATGTGAAGGTTGGGATTTAATCTATAAGGTTATTTGTTGGTGAATTTTAAGCCTCATTTTAAGTTGTATTTACATTTTTCCTAGGGATGGGTGCAATCTCTTCATCTCATAATATCCATAATATCCATAAGGGAATAGATTCTCATATTTACCTAGTAAATGTATAACTTGTATATGAGAGAATCTTCACCCCAATAGTTACCAATTGTTGTCATTATTGGTACATCCTCTATCCCAATATTTAATTTCATGGGTTTTAATATCTTGTTGTAGTAGAGGCCTTTCCCAATCTATGTATCTTTGGATAGCCACTCACCTTTGATATTGGGGACTTAGAAGTTGTGTAGAACATAAATATTAGGGGTTAGTTCCTCCTATGACATTGTGGCTTCTAAAATGTATTTTTTAAAATAATGATTGACCTTGAGGGGTAGTTGTTAAATTTAGTCTCCAATACATCACCTAATAATTTATCAAGTGTAGAAATAAATGTAAGATACTCATAAAATAGTGTCTTTTAAAAAATATCAAGGGCCTAAACAATACTTGAAGTAGGGTTGAATAACCTATAGGATGTAATAAATTGACCTTGATATTATCCCAAGAGTTAATTTCCTAGCATAATTCCTTGTATTCATACCAATATATAATGAGACTACCTATGGTACCAACAAACTTATAGACCCATAGATGTGGGGGGTATTAGAGATGAGAGATCCCCAAATGGATTCTTATGTGGCTATATTGGAATTGGCAGAACTTCATCTACTATAGTGGATATTATTATAGGTGCAAAGTTTGATGAAGTGGTAAAGAAACATATCATAGAATACAACCCAATTTTGAATAGAATATTGGTACACTATCTACCACTAAATAAAAAATAATTAAAACATGAAAGAGGTGGAAATAAGGAAACCAAGTTCACCAAGAAAGAGTTAGTGCACATGAATTTTGGTTTGAACTAGGCTAGTGGTGAGAAGGGGTTTTTTAGGACCCAACTAATTTTTCATCTTGGATTTTGATGCTTGGTAAAGGATTAGGCTTGGAGGGTACACAACAAGAAGGTTGGTAGCCACTTGGAAACTACTTTCATATGAGCTTGTAGTCACTTACCAACTATCATTCTAACTATACACCAAAGCTATCTTTGAATGTATTATCCTCATGAATATTTTCATTGAAATGGGTTTAGATAGTACTATATATCCCTACACTATGATGTGGTAAATATCCTCTAGATATTATCTTTAGCATGGACAAATTAGGAATAAATGAGTGTATTATAATGTGTTTGTCTCTATTTTATCCTTATTATAATATTTCATTATGTAGTGTTGAAACTACACATCAAATTTTTCTTATAAGTAGAACTTACTCAAAAGCATGGGGTACCTTTGCACATCTACCACTTTAATGACCTTGAAGTCTACATGGATCTTTACCCCTTCAATGTTAACTTATACATCATGTAATAAGTTGATAAATAATTCTATGGTATTGTCAGTCATATAGAGGGAATGGGGTGATGCCCATAGTGTAGGGTGTCCCATAGCATCCCATGTATCCTTAGTTAGCATGCTAACCTCTATGTTTATGTGGGTGGTATGGGACCAAAATTTTCACATGTATCTTGTTGATGCACATTCATCTTCTTCTCATCTATGTGTACTCCTCTACATGAGAACCTACACTAGCTTCTTAGGGGTAGCATAAGAGTAATATTTCCTAGTCATTTGGGTATATTTATGGTAATATTCGAAGTGTTTAAAGAGTGATGCATACTCCTCTAATTTTTGGTCTTGGTCGTAGTATCCGAAGAAGAGGAACATAGTACACTTATTTGAAGTGTGTCCAATTTCTCCATAAGTCTATCAAGAGATGAATCAACCAAAACCACAACTACAACCTCTTAAGTAATCAATTCATCTACAAACTCTTCCTTGGTGTCATGGGTAGTGGTACTTTTTTAATGTGATTACATAGTGGTGGTAATTTTTTTCTTAACATGTGATTTGTGCAATTTGTGCACAACATGATACAAATTGTTGTTGTGGATTGTGATATAAGATACATTGTACTAATATTTGATACCAACTAATTTTATCTTTTAAAAGAAACATAAAGTTGAATATTTGAATGATATTCCTAGTAGATATCACATTCAAGAATGCACAAAATAAAATTGAAAGGAGTAATTCACATAGCTTAATCTCTCACCATTGAAAAATAAATTTGTGTCCTTTGTTCTAGAATCTAGTGCACCATAGGCCTCTCTTTCCTTCTATTTGACCAATGAGTTGTTCCATATATGAATCCATATGACAATATTTTCCTCTTATAATGAAATTATACAATAATTAGATGGATCCCTAATGCTTCCAGATGTAGTGTGATTTATAATGCTTCCTTCTAGGTAGGGTAATTTTTGTTGCAGTAGATCCAGCTAGATTTATTCGATTAGGTTACCAATAAACTACTCCTAGATAAAATTACTACTATATTTTATTGGATCTTAGAAACAAATTTTACCTTTATATATACTCACCAATTTGATGATCGGTTTCCTTAAGAGTGACAATGTTCCTTTGGGACATTTTGAAGTAATCGATTTTTTCAAGAAATTTATTTTTAAGGTCTAAGATTATAATTTATTCTATCAAGATCACAAAGTGAGTACCAACCTTGTGCAAATCTAATTAGTGTAGTTGTAATGCACCACATATTATGAGTTTTTTTTTACATTTTTTGGCACGCCAAGCAGTATTACATGCCTTCCAATATTTTAGTTTCCTCATCATTGGTGAATGGATTAACAGTGGTGAGTGTGGGATTACAAGTTGTGATAGGATTTTGTATATTATTTTTTAAAAAATAGGTGAAACTATTACAATAAAAAATTATGTGTATCCAAATCTAGAATTAATATCTTAAAAGTAGATTACCCAGTAAAGATTAAATATAGAAGTATAAACCAGCAATAAGAATTAAAGTAACAAACCATAATAACACATGCTTACATGGAAAAACCATTTTGGGAAAAAAAATATAAGAGAAAGAGGGAAAGTGTGTATTGATCTTCAATGAAAAAGATATAGTATCAACACACTTCACTCTACAATCTTGCAATATTCTAGCAACACCTGGGTACTTGTAAAATATGGTATATCAAAATACTATCTCAAACATACCATATATAGGAAAAGAGAGAAAAATACATAAATTATATGACTAAAATAATGGATACCAAAACCATGGTATCATGCAAAAACCCCATATCCACCTTGGAGATCATCTTCAAAGAATAATAAATATGGTCAATGATTTTAAATGGATATAACATGGGTATAATAAATTAATTTTTAAATAGAATATGTAACCACAAAGGAATCTTAGAATCATAACTCCCCAATAATTCACATCATCAATTATAGTGCTCCATTATAGAGAAGCCAACTCATATGGATCTCTCTATTATGGAAATATTATCCACCCCTCAATCCTAGTGCCTAGAATTGGGAAATAGTATTTAGTGTGTCCAAAGTTAAATGTAACCACCACATCTCTCATTAATGTATTAGACAACTAATATGAAGATTACTAGGAGAATCTAAACACATAATACTTCTCTAGTTACAACCTAGGCATCCAAGTACACCTTCCAAGAGTATTGGAGACACATAAAATATATATAGGATTTGCAAGGTTAATGACACTTGAATCCTAACATTTTTATATTGTAAAATTATCTCTATCCATGTTTTACTTTATCTATATATGTGCACTCATAGATTATGAAAATACCTTGCATTTAAATACTACTTTATCAAAGACAATATCTCCTATATATAACTATCTATCTTCAATTATCATTATTGATGATGTAGAATACACTCAAATAATATTTTGCATCCTTGTTATCACTTAATGAAATTATTTAGTTTCTCATATCCATGTTGACTGGCTGCATCAAGTCACAACATGATTAATTTCCATTAAATTACACATACTATACTTTAGCAATAACCACCTCAAGCTCATATACAATTGTACCATTGTATAGATTATGGATCTTCAACCACATGCACTCAAGTCATCCTTCCTAGGTAGACAACTCCACTTTTTTTCCACCACTAGTTCCTTCAAAATTATGTCACATGAGCCTCTATGTTCAATGTTTCACATTGGATTATCTTACCTCAATTATCAAAAATTTAGTTTTACATCATTTCTCATACTTCTCCTTGCACTCCAGTCTTGAACTACTACTCTCCATAGTAAAACAAACACTTTTTATTAACTCATGAATAAATTATCCCCTTGTATGTGCACTCATTTGTGTGGAACTTGAGATTACATTTTAAATTCTCCATGTTATTTTTTACCAATAGCATTTTCACCCACAATAAAATTTTCTTCATTAGTTTGTGTCAAAAACTTTTATAACACTTCCTTTCTTTCAAAGTATATGTGATCACAATAAATTGGAGAATATAGGAATTAGTTATACCCTTGTCAGATGTATCATTTGTGTCTATCCACAAAATGTTCAAGTTGTAGTTATTAAATTGTCTCATTTACCCATTGAACGCTACATTAGTAATCAATCTAATAAGATCCTATTAGGATTAGCCAAGATCTAAAAGCATGAATTGATAACCTTCCACAAGTGAAAAAATAAGAACAATAATATGTCTATTAATCTAAAATGAAGAGTGTATAAAATTCACATAGTGACCTTTCTTCTATAGGTAAGGTAGAGGAGGTAGAAAGGTAAGAATAAACAATTGACTACCCCTTCAAATATGGAACACTTGTGAGCCCACTTAACAAGTGTGAGATAAATTGGTAAGTATGCATGAAATAGGTGTCTTAAATGATGAGGAAACATATCACAACCACATGAGGTGAGACAAAATTATGAAAAATTCTAAGTAAACTTAAGCTAAGTGTGAATAGGTCAATCCTAAAAAGGTGATTAGCTAGCTAGTTTGATAATGACTTTGTTTACACTAACAACCCCCTTAAGTGAAAATTAGGGAGTAATGTATGCAAGATGATGAGTCTCACCTACTAGACCATGTTAGGTACTCATGTAAAAAATTCTCATGAAATAGAAAAAAGGAGAAAAACCTAATGGGAAATAAAAACCCCTCTCTAAAAGTTAAATGATGCAAATTTAATGAAATAAAATGTACAAGTGAAGAAGATAGAAGAAGGAATCATGATGACCCCCAATGAATACTTCTAACACATAAGTACAATGAATTTCCCCCCATAGGAGAGAAAAAGAGAGAGGGTCTATGTGACCCTCCCAAAAAATGAGAAGGAAATAACTCAATGCAAAGAGACGCTTCCTCACAAAATTGATAGGAGAAGAGAAACCATGTAGCCTCCCCTAAAAATGACACATATAGTGTTTCTAGATGCTTGACACTAGATGCTAAAGATGATCCATGATCGTTGAACACAAATTATCCCCTTGGAAAGAAGCAACACTATAAATGTGTGCAAGATGACTTCCTATTCCTAATAGGAGTATCCATGAAGTAATATGAAGGTCTATAAATTTTACACATAATCCAAAGTCTTAGATGATGCCCATGATGTCTTTGAATGATGCTCAAATATCTCCAAGACAATGCTAAATTATAACAAATGTTGATAAAATGGTTCAACTACCATATAAGATTCAGGAACATAAACCTTGGATTACGATGACAACTGGACCAATGATAATCTAGTATTATTGTAGATGATGTCAACGTATATATGGTGATGGAGTTGGATAGGTCAACTTGTGAATATCTACATAATATATCACTATAGAATTTGATGTTGTTCACATAATCTAAAATTTTAGATGATACATCTGATGTCTTTGAATGATTCTCAAATATCTCTAATCTAATGTTAAACTATGAAAAATGTTGATAAGATGGATTAGGTATCATATAGGATTTAGGAACATGAACCTTGGACGTATGTTGACAACTAGACTGATGAGAATCTAGTACTACTATAGATTATGTAAACATAGATGATGATGGAATTGGATAGGTCAACTCATGAATATCTATAGAATATATCATGATAGAAATTGGTGTAGGAATAGAAAGAGAAAGATACAAAGAAGGAGATGGGGTGATAATAGTGTTGATGTGACTTTCATCAAACAAAATATGAATGTCCTCAATAGTGTCTTCCAAATCTACAAGGTGTGTTTCTAGAAACATATATGTGATGTATGTTAGAAATGCATCCCAATGTGGTAGATCTAGAAAAATTATAGAGATGTCTTGGTGCAAATAATCACTGGAAGTCATGGAGATATCAATGTTGTATTCAGATGTAGCATCAGGTGATGTAAGAGATGATATCTCAAAGCAAGTCATTTTACTAGATTGTTCATCCCTAAATGATGGTGTCTCACAAGACATCTGAGTGAGATTAAATATTTTTGCAGATCCAATAGGAATTTGATGAGTTGATGTGATACATGATGGCATAATTCATCCCTATGTCAATTGCTACCACATTATTTGGATTTCACTTTGCAATTTCTAAACATGGTCTAATTATGAGAAAAATCCATATGAAATGTAAGTTTACCCGTGGAATTATTAGTGCTAGAACACAGGCCCTCCAAAAAGATATGCAAGAAAATTTGATAAAATTTTGAAGATCGGATACCAAAATATTCCATTTATAAATCACAAATACTTTTATAATTTTTTAAAATTTGGAAATCTAGATCTTAAGTTTACAAGTAAATTTGAATTCCTTGTAAAATTTTGATAAGAACAAAAAAAAAATTATAAGATTTTGATAATTGAGCTGAAAGTTATGCCCCGTTGAAATTCACTTACAATAATTGACTTCAGAAGCCAAAAAATGCTTTCAAATAACATATTTTTAAAGTGTAGATGGTGGAGCCATCTTCCCATCGACTACTTACACTTGAAAAAATATCTCTTCATTTGCAAGATATGGTAAAAAGAAAACGTCTCCCCTTACAAGCACTAATAGTCAATCTGGCAGTTAGTGTGACAATTAGCTAACTACTAGCAATTAATGTGTGCAATGAGAAAATAGTTACATTAACAAGTGTTAACCATAAATTTTAAATTAAATGTTAACTATCAATGCATACTACAAACTGAAATAATAAGGGCCCTTTACATTGATGAACAAGCAATTCAAAGAAGTTGTTGGAAGGTACCTCCAAGCTAGTAGAGATGTGGCATAGGATTGAGGCCATGTGGGGCTAATGGGAGGCCTTGTCACCCTTTGATGTGTAGGTTGATTGGGTCTAAAGGGGAATTCCACTACACAGAATATTATTGGGTGTGGAGAGAGATTAATGTGTGCACTATAGATGAGCTATAGAGACTACATAAAATCCAAAGGAGATCTCACCTCTATTGTAGATGAAACCCTTGACATTTCTTGTGCTTGTAAAATAGCATGTAAAAGATGCGATATGTGTTTGATGTTGCATTGAATAAGAATTCATGTGTAGTGATCAGTGTCTCTAGAAATATTTGGAAACAATATTAGGTAGACAATGAAATGCTTGACTAATGAGAGAAGAGTGTTAAACATAGGCATCAACCCACCAACAAAATTCCTTCAAAAAGGCAAGCACAACTCCTCATCTAAGTAGGCTTGATTCAACCTCTTTATATGGAGGAAAAGCACAATATGCAATGTTCCATGCAATAATAGCTATCAGCAGATGACTAAATCTATTACCAATGTAGTAGTTATTCCTTGGGATTAGCCAAGATCTAAAAGCACGAATTGATAACCTTCCACAAGTGAACAATGAACACAATAGTATGTCTATCAATATAAAATGAAGAGTGTGCAAAATGTACATAGTGGACTTTCTTATATAGACAAGGTAGAGGAGGTAAGAAGATAGGACTAAATGACTGACTACCTCTCCAAAGATGGAACACTTGTGAGCCTACTTGACAAATGTGAGAGCAAGTGAAAATGTGCATGCAATAGGTGTCTTAAATGATGAGGACACATCTCTCAACCATATGAGGTGAGACAAAAGTATGAAAAATCCTAAGTAAACTTAAGCTAAGTGTGAATAGATCGATCCTAAAAAGGTGATTAGCTAACTAGTTTGATAATGACTCTATTTACACTAACATATCCAAACAAATATTTGCATGAGAAGCCCAACAAAAAACTCTTCATACGATGGATCAAACAACTCTTTTGTGCCATTGCCAAAGCTTCGCTCCTACATATATTTCTTCATGAAAGAAATATTGTACCTTACTCATGAACCATTTGAAAATATCCTCTTGCATCATGTTCCACAACATATCTAAACTATAGTCAACAAATTATTAGAGGGTCCTAGCAATGGAAGCAAGATGTTAACCATTTGTCACTACATGCATTCAAGCCATGGTTAACATATTTGTTAAGTATACAATAGAATAAAATTCTCACTTGAAGCATGCATGCTAAGTTTGTGAACCTTCATTTTATGACCTATTCACTACTAGATAATAATAATGACATTGATAATAGTCACATGTGTGCAACCATGGGTCTATATTGGATATATTGTTATTGTTTTATTGTTATGCAATTGACTCATTTAAGAATGTGTGAAATTATATTTGACTACGGATCGTGTTTTAGATTAAAATAATTAATTGCATGCATGTTTTACTTGATTACACCATGATCACATGTAATAGCTATACATTCACTATAAACTTGAATTAACTAAATAAACTACAACACAATAAAATACACTTTTAACATAAATTATAAAATCAACACAAGGGGTGAAGGGCCTAGCTCGATTGGCTAAAGCATCCTGTTCCAAGCAAGAGGTCATAAGATCTAGTTTCCCCTCTATCCTTGTGGTACCGAGCATCACCAATCATATGAAAAATGTTTACCAAACACATTGCAGTTTATAAGGAAACTACTCGATTCCTACAGTCAAAAAAATCAACACAACTTTTCATAACTAATCATCTTTACATAAATTTTACTTAAATTAAATGATTAACTTTACACAACTAAAAAAATCTAAAATTGAATCCATTAACTTGACATGGCCACTTGAACTTCATGGGATAGATGGACAACTCTCTCAAACTAACATTTGGACCACATTTATTGTCATTGAAATACACTTGAGATTTCACATATGATAGCAACATGGGCACATTAGGTCACCTTAGAAAGCACTTTTTCTTTAATGTCTACTCCACTTTACCTTTAGTGGTGTCAAAATATTGAACTCCACTCGCTGACTTGTGCTTAAAGTATTACAGCTCTCAATGTCACTAAAGAGACATTGTGGGTTCCCATCAACATTAAGTTAATGTTCAAGAAAGCTTTATATAATGGGTAGTTGTTGGCCTCTTATGCTTCCCCACACCCACTTTATTCTCTTGAAAAGTCTTCTTCTTCCTCCTAATCTTCATTTGGAGCTTGACCCCAATTATAAGTGGGCCTTAATCTATAATCAATGCTTATCACTCCCTCTCACACATTAAATCACTAAACAATTTACACCCAACTTTTGTAGGCATGGAATCAATACGTAGTGCAATTTTAAATTCATATATTATTATGATGTAGTTTTGGTAGAAGTTCCTCAACCACCATTTTGATGTATACACACAATTAATTTTGTGTATATATAACACAATTACCATTTTGGCATATACACACAATTGACTTTCGTGTATATACACATAAACACCGAAGTGTACTAAAAGTTAGTTGAAGTGTCGGTAGAATAAAGCTAACCACTTAAATAAATTGACCAAGTTGTGAAGTATCCTTCTTTATAATAAAGTAATAACTTTACAAGTATTCTGTAAGCTTACACTTGGATGCATAACTTGTCTAGTGGGGAAAATAGTTGTTAGCATTGCTTATTTAATAGCATTATTCCTACCTTTTTATGTGTTGTATCTCACGCATCATAGATGATGGGTCCTTTCTTAAACATATCACATGGTAACAATATTTTAATGATTTTTAAATATAAGGTTGAATTGATTATAGAGTATGATTTAAAATATCGATGTAAAAAAGTTTACGGTCATATTTAAAATCATTTTTTATTATTGATATGGACCATGGAAATATCATATGTTTTATTGGATTGAAATTAAGTTTAAGAAATGATAATAATTCAAAAGGTAATTTATAAGTATTCTATATTTTTTAAAATGTTATTGAAAAAAGTTTGAATTTTTTTATTACATCTATTTTGTTCTCTTATTAGTATCTACCTTAGCAAGTAACTATAGTGATGGATAAGTGATTATTGGTTATTATTGATTGTACTTTCTAACCAATCACAAATAATTATTTCTAAATCAAGATTAATATTTATTCTTTTTCAATATAAACATGTAAATTTGTTTTATCAAATGCATACAAATTTATTAACTATTTTAAAAAAAAATGATTTATTTGGATTTCTATTGACTAAATAATTTGGAATCTTACTAAAACCTTCATAGATCTTACTAATATATAGTAACTTTTAGATGTCATTTGCATGGTCTAGGAATATCGAAAATCTTTTTTTTTCTTCATATTTTATACATTTATGTAATCTATACTTTTAGAGTCCTACAAGGTAGAATTGCCTTAAGACTTTCATTGGTTGATTAAGGGGAGAGTTGTTGGTTTCCCTCCTATAAACTCAAATAATGTCACTTTGAGACCTTTCCAACACATCCAACTAATTCAATTTCATCCAATAAGGTAGGAGTTATGACCCCACAAAGTTAGGTACCAAAATTAAATAATTTTCTTACATTTTTTTGTTTTAGTTATTTTATACTCATAGGACTATCCATTTCAACTTTAAAGGACACATGTGTGACGACTCTTTGGTTTTGATGGGAACCATAGTTTGCTAGTTTGAGAAAATTTTCTAGTTTGATTTGTAAATGTATAAACTAGGTAAATTCAAATCAATAAAGAATAGTAGAAGGAAGACATATCTTTCATAAAGTTTGTCAATTTGTATGAGCTCTCAACATTGGATAAAAATTATTTTTTTAACTACAATGATTTTCATTTCATATTTTCTTACTTTCTTAGTTATTGATTACAATTCATCTAGTCACTCATTAGTGTATAGTCCTCTTAATTCATAGCATAATTTAACCATTCATGCTATCTATAAAAATATTAATTATTACCTTCTTACAACTCATGTCAAAAGTGATAAGTGTCCTAAACATTTATGTTGATAGGCACCCTCTCTGAGAAAGAGTGATCACTCATATAGTTGTAGTAAAAATGACAACTTTAAAGATCCAAAAGAATTGATCAACCATGAAATAAATATTAGTCATTAACATCGAAATAAAAATTTAGTTATGTTTCTTATGGTTCATTCCACTTGGTAGCAGCAATGCACTTCTCTTAACTTCATGGTCAAACATTTTTTCCACACAAAATTAAATGAGAATTGTCTTGAAGTTGCATTATAAAGAGAGGAATTTATTCGTCATATAAAATATTTTTTGTGAAATTTACTAACCTATCAATGTTGTAGGTTGTGGCCTAGCTAGCATTATTGTCCATGTATGTTTTTGGAGAAATCTTATTTTGAGGGAGAGAAGCAAATCTAGAGGATTGGAGTTTTAGGAGGAGATTTGAAATCTTAACATCTAGAACAATAAAACTCGTTGTATTGAGAACCTCTTGTCATTAGATCAAGTGAATTGGGAGCGGATGATGACCCCAAGGATGAGTAAGAGGAGGTTCAAGAAGAGGTGTGGTTTTTATACTTTCTTTAATTACTTTTTTTTGTTGATGAATCGGTTTGATGTGCTAAGTTTTACATGTGTTTTGTCTAGAATTTAATGCAGGATTCTTGCTAGACAATAATTTGTCATGGCTTTCTATGGGTTTCATTTTCTATGTTGGGTTGTTAACTAATTGGTGTGATTCCCTATGATTGGTTAGGGTTTTGAGTAAATTATTTTGAAGGTTGTAAGAGGATTTTTTTAATTGGTGTGCATTTAATGAACTCTATGTGATATGAGTGTTCTCTATAGTTTGTTGAGTATGTCATTATATTGTTCCATTATATAAAAATGAGTAAGAAGCTTTTTCAATAATTTTCAAAGGCTTGGCCTAGTAGACTAAATCTTGGATGTTGGATATGTGGTTATTTTTCATCCCTTAGCTTTCATGTAATTTGGGTGGGTTAGACTAATTCTACGTCTCTAATATATTATAAAACCTTGATGAATTGCTTGAATTTATAATGCCCTCATCTATAAATGAAGAATCCTTGACTTATTGAAAATTTTAAATATTTTACTTTAATTATTGTATTTTTCAACTTGACCTATAATAATCTTTCTTCTTTTCTTTGTTATTTTCTCCTATTATTTACTTTTGTGTTATTTTCTGTATTAACATAAAACATATTAAACAAGGTATGAACTCAAGACACGCTATAATTTTTTACTAGCCAAACCTATGATATTTTTAGATAAGTTATTTATATGAAAAATATAAAGATAGGTGTAATGCCCCATCTTGTAACCTAAGGAATGTAGCATTGTCTACGAAAGTGTAATAATTTTTTTTTTAAAGTATTAATATTAACTTTATTAGTTGCATACATTCTCGAAGTTACATGACGACACACTACTTGAGAATCCCATAGACAACTTTAGTATTTAACATTGCATGTAATAAGATAACATAAACTTAAAAGTAAACATTGCATATCATTTGTATTCCATTCATGAAAGTATAAAGTACAATTAAGATTCTTACATTGCATTTGAAATAACATTACAATACTCATTCTTCAAATGAGGTAGATCAAATAATATTTTACAATTACATATTACAAATGTTCACCTCATAAACAATTGAGGGATGATACAAATATAAGATTTCCAATGATACAATTTAAGGAAGTACACATATATCCAAATACGAGCTCTCCATCCATGAAGCTCTTGTTGCCATGATCATAAACCGGGAACCCAACAGAGTAAGGTGCACATTCCACCCAACCATGTGGTACTCGTAGGTCCACTCCCCGTGCTAGGAGATAGTAATAAGGTTCCCTAGACATAACCTACAAACCCTAGACACAAGTAAAAATATAGAAATTCTATACAAGTACATACTCAACTTATTGGTTACATTGCTTCCAGAATCAGGATAATCAAATATACTAAGTTCACAAGGTAACTGTTATTTTAGGTGGAGTGTCATCACAATGTTGCATAGGTTACCCTGGTGTTTCTTCCTAGGTTCCGGCCCCCAACTTGGGTTACCCTGGTAACCTCTTACGAAACTCGACCCCACATGCAAACTGTTGCGGAATCAAATATCCTTTAAAGTAACAAGATATCAATTTTCCATTCCAGGCCTTCTCGACTCATTCTCAAGACTGAACTAGCTCTTAAGTCCATGAGTGAGGCACAATTAATCCAGTTATATTTTTTAGAATACCCAATATGTTGATTTAGTTTTCACTGACTTACTAACTCTACATGAGTTACCCAGGTACCACTTTGTGTACCAGACCTCACACAGATCCACTCCCCTAAAAATAACATAAGGAATCTAAGTTCCCTAACTAAGGTAAACAAGGTGTACAAGAATACAACATATATTTCTACACATTTCATAACGAACATCAAGTCTATGTTCATAAAACCAGGTGTTTAAACACCGTGCAAAACCATGTACACAACCTTAGTCAACATAAGAATTCTATTTAAACAATAACAACTCCCACATTATACAACTTGTCTGGAAGACTTGTACATCTAAAACATTCCCAATATGCCCAATAAAAAGAAACACAATATAAAGCAAATCAGGAAAAATAAACATCTACTATTAGGATTTACTAAATCCATTCAAGACAAATAAAATTTGCATGGAAATATATCAACTTGGTTAAAATTTATTAACAAAATAATCTAATTTTAACTTTCACAATTTCACTTATCAATATCTATCAAATTTCCTTTTTCAACCCTACTGTTATAAATCTAGCTGATGTCATTCTTAACATGTCTAGCTAATTCTCAACGAAATCCGCATCTAAGTTCTGCGATTTCCAGTAATTTATTTCCATTTACAAAAACTTGAAACCCTTAGTTTCACCGGTACGGCGATTATCACGAAATACAAAACAAAATTCTCACATTTCAATTTATATATGATGGTGTATATATATATACAATTAAATTGAATAATTGATTATTAAAATCATGCATATATTTTCAATAGGGTTTGTAATGGGGAAATTGAGAAATTTCAACAGGGTTTGTAATGGGGAAATTAAGAAATTTCTACAGTACGCACAAATTTTTTTTCCAAACAAGATTCTAATTTATTCCCTAAGGTTTCAATGTCTTATTTCCAATCAAATGATTTCCTTTACAAATTTTAATTCAAACTATTTCCTACAAGAAACTTTTAACAAGGAAATAACAATTTCTCTACAGATTAAATTACGGAGAAGAGCAGAGATTTAATACACAAACAAATTCCTCAACAGACACGATTTTTAAACAATTTTAACAAAACTTCTCAATACTAATTCTTTTTCACAGACAAACTTTTCAGAAGAAATAAATTAAATAAATAACCAGTGAAAAACATGTTTCCTGTAGCTTGAAAATTGTCTGTAGAAGAGAAACTTTGCTGCATGTTGCGTGCTATCCTCCAAAGCTCCTCCAGAAAAACAATACCCAGAAGAAAACAAATACTAATCCAAAAAGCTTCTTCCAGAAAAATTAAGCAAATCCCAGAGGAAATCACAAATTTTACAAAAAATCAATATTTTTGCAAGAACCCTGTTCTTTTTATTTCCCATGAAGAAGTAATCTTTTATTTTCCCCAAATCCATAAAAAATCTTCTAAGAGGATCCTCAACAAGAAACAATAAATTTTAACTACCACACATGTCGAGAAGAAAATATCTTCCAACCAACTCACGACAATTCTTTATTTCTTCCTTATCAAAAATTGAATGCATTACAAGAATTAAAGAATTCAAATTTTAAAAATGCAATTTCCCTTTTCTTTATTTTATTTATTTATTTAACAAATAAAATACCATTTCCCTCAAAACAATTTAATTTAAATTTAAATCTATTCACACAAATAAAATAACTTTAATTTAATTAATTTATTTATTTAATTAAATAAATTTAATCTCAGTGATTAAATTACTTAACCAAACAAACTAATTTAATTAATTAAATAAAATGTAAAAAATTATTTTCAACATTTAAAATTAATTTAAATAAACAGTAAATTAAAGAATAATAAACTATCATTAAATTAACAAAATTTTCCTTTCAAAACAATTGATCCAATCAAACACAAACAAGACCACCAAAGACTCCAGACTAAAACTGACAATATACTGTGACTGGGTTTAAGACTAGACTAGGATGAACCTTGTTTCTACCTCCCAATCAACATTTCTGTTGAGTCTTGACATGCTCAGACCTAAGTAACCAGGTGGAGTCGGTGTCATGTACCTACAATCCTACAATCAAACAAATGACATACATATATATATATAATCCATTGTACAAACACACCGTGCAGAGAAAATCACGAAAATCATAGGGCACTCGCAAGCGAGTGATGCAACTCCGTTCTCCACACCAATACACGTCACATCAAACTGACAATTAAATAATAGTTAATCTACCATAAACATATATATAGTAATAACATCTGAAGGAAAACATCTACGCTAATACAAAGCATGTTAGAAATTAATTATCACCATACAATGTATCATCATATCACAAAACGAATCCACTGTCGCTCAAAAGTCAGCGATCAAAATATCCAAAATAAAATACCAAAGTCTATCATATGTGAAAACATGCTAATAGAAAACACAAGCAAAATGGAGGGGTACTACATCCTCTCCCCCTAGGATCAGGCTTACTTTTGGAAGCCTGCTAATAGAAAACAAATAACACACACATCTAGAATACGTCCTCCCAAGAAATAGAAGATTAACCACTAGGATCCCTCTGGATCAATACCCCGTCAACGTCTCGACCCCTAAGGATCAACCCCAGACTTAGAAGGACGTGCATGGTTTCCAAAGAACGATGTCGGTCCTCCACTAGGAACCTCTCCAACTGCATGTTGGTGCTCATCCTGGTGGTTATCCACCATGGTAAACACCCTATGGGACCTGCCTACATCACCCACGGTCGACTTTGAAGCCGCTGGTCTCTAACTAAATCCAGAAGTGCCCTTCTGAGGACACTGACGAGCAATGTGACCCTGTTGGCCACAAGAAAAACATTCTATACTCCTTCTGAATCCTCTATCACCTGGAGGTACACTAGACCGTGGAAAACTACTTCCACTAACTGCAGACTGAAAGCTCTGTACAGGCTGTTCAGAATGATCACGCTGCACTCGCTGTCCACTCTGATCTCTCTCACTCTGAAACCAACCACCATCGTGTTGAGACTGAAAGTTGTTACCCTGCTGGGACTGAGTATTCTTATTCTTTTGAGGATTACGCTGTTGCTGCTGTTCTCCCTTAGCAGGTGTCTGTCGGTTCCTAGAGGAACCCCCTATCTGTACCTGTCCACCCCGTGGACTAAAACCTGTTGCAGGAGCACTGCCTATCTGTACTCATGTGTGACCACCCAATTCCATAACAAGATTCTCTTCCACTATACAAGCCTTCTCCACAGCAATTTCCATAGTCTTTGGCTTAAAGACTCTGACTCCACCACTAATGCGGGCATTTAAACCCCTGATAAAATGTTGTACCAGCATCGCCTCATCATCTCCTACTCTTGCATATTGCTTGAGTTCATAAAATCTATGTTCATATTGCTCCACAGATAGAGCCATCTGATGTAAATCATGAAACTCGTCAGCCCGTCATTGCCTCCAATGTTCGGATAAGAACCGTGCTCTAAACCTCTCCAGAAATATCTCCCAAGAGACTAACCCAATCTCTAAGTGGAGCTTCTGCTCCTCCAAGAGCCACCAAGTAGAGGCAAAGCCTCTAAGATGCATTATGGCACAATGAGCACATGTGTTGCTACCATAAGGATGCATCGCAAAGCATCGCCCTAAGTCAATCAACCAGGTTTCAACTTCTAGACCACCTCCAGATCCATCAAATGTAGGAGGGCGTGCCCTCAACAAATCTTGCATGTGTCCTGCAATAATAGCATCCTACTGCACTGTATCATCTACTCTCCTTGGAGATCTATCACGCTCTCTAACTACCTCCTGATCAACTTCCTATCTAGGTCCAAGTCGAGCTAGGACCTCCTCTAATAAAGGGCATAACTATGATCCCTCTACTCCTGACTGTTCTGGAATCTGTCCCTCATTCCTCTAATCCAATTGCTCTGCCTAATCACTCTGATGAGGGCTCAAAGGGGGAGTAACTTGAGGGATTGGCCCTCGGCCTCCACCTCGACCTCTACCACGTCACCAAGGCATGATCCTACACATGAACAATAACGAGTCTCAGATACTAATCAACCAAGGCTAACAGATAACGATACTTTGTACTAGGTCAACCTAATGGGCTCGTGATTACCTAGAGCTTCCAGTGTTAAAACCTTGGCTCTGATACCAATCTGTAATGCCCCGTCTTGTAACCTAAGGAATGTAGCATTGTCTACGAAAGTGTAATAATTTTTTTTTAAAGTATTAATATTAACTTTATTAGTTGCATACATTCTCGAAGTTACGTGACGACACACTACTTGAGAATCCCATAGACGACTTTAGTATTTAACATTGCATGTAATAAGATAACATAAACTTAAAAGTAAACATTGCATATCATTTGTATTCCATTCATGAAAGTATAAAGTACAATTAAGATTCTTACATTGCATTTGAAATAACATTACAATACTCATTCTTCAAATGAGGTAGATCAAATATTAGTTTATAATTAGATATTACAAATGTTCACCTCATAAACAATTGAGGGATGATACAAATATAAGATTTCCAATGATACAATTTAAGGAAGTACACATATATCCAAATACGAGCTCTCCATCCATGAAGCTCTCATTGCCATGATCATAAATTGGGGACCCAACAGAGTAAGGTGCACCTCCCACCCAACCATGTGGTACTCGTAGGTCCACCCCCCATGCTAGGAGATAGTAATAAGGTTCCCTAGACATAACCTACAAACCCTAGACACAAGTAAAAACATAGAAATTCTATACAAGTACATACTCAACTTATTGGTTACATTGCTTCCAGAATCGGGATAATCAAATATACTAAGTTCACAAGGTAACTGTTATTTTAGGTGGAGTGTCATCACAATGTTGCATAGGTTACCCTGGTGTTTCTTCCTAGGTTTCAGCCCCCAACTTGGGTTACCCTGGTAACCTCTTATGAAACCCGGCCCCAAAGGCAAACTGTTGCAGAATCGAATATCCTTTAAAGTAACAAGATATTGATTTTCCATTCTAGGCCTTCTCAACTCATTCTCAAGACTAAACTAACTCTCAAGTCCATGAGTGAGGCACAATTAATCCAGTTATATTTTTTAGAATACCCGATATGTTGATTTAGTTTTCACTGACTTACTAACTCTACATGAGTTACCCAGGTACCACTTTGTGTACCGGCCCTCACACAGAGCCACTCCCCTAAAAATAACATAAGGAATCTAAGTTCCCTAACTAAGGTAAACAAGGTGTACAAGAATACAACATATATTTCTACACATTTCATAACAAGCATCAAGTCTATGTTCATAAAACCAGGTGTCTAAACACCGTGCAAAACCATGTACACAACCTTAGTCAACACAAGAATTCTATTTAAACAATAACAACTCCCACATTATACAACTTGTCTGGAAGACTTGTACATCTAAAACATTCCCAATATGCCCAATAAAAAGAAACACAATATAAAGCAAATCAGGAAAAATAAACATCTACTATTAGGATTTACTAAATCCATTCAAAACAAATAAAATTTGCATGGAAATATATCAACTTGGTTAAAATTTATTAACAAAATAATCTAATTTTAACTTTCACAATTTCACTTATCAATATCTATCAAATTTCCTTTTTCAACCCTACTGTTATAAATATAGTTGATGTCATTCTTAACATGTATTTATACTCAAAAAAATTCTTATTTCATTACTAAAATAAATGTGAATTTAAAAATTTGTTTAAAATATATATATATATATATATAAGTATTATAAAATAATAAAAAAATCCTAAATCAAAATTGCATTCGAATGAATATATATTCAAAATTCCATTTTTTTTAAATTAACAAAAAAAAGTTTTAAACATAATACACAGGGCTATGTATCATACAACCCATGGTTGTATTCGCAGCCCTCCCCATATGGGGAGGCGGATGTGTGACAGCCGCGCATTGCCTGTGAGGGCAGCGCCAGTTGCCTCCATAGTCGTCGCTCCATATGGGGGCGGTTGTGGGGTAGCCCCCACGGCCCCCTAACAAAAACTATTAATCTTTAAAAATATTAAAATAAAATCAACGAAATCCGCATCTAAGTTTTGTAGTTTCCAGTAATTTATTTCCATTTACAAAAACTTGAAACCCTTAGTTTCGCCGGTACGGCGATTATCACGAATTACAAAACAAAATTCTCACATTTCAATTTATATATGATGGTATATATATATATACAATTAAAATGAATAATTGATTATTAAAATCATGCATATATTTTCAACAGGGTTTGTAATGGGGAAATTGAGAAATTTCAACAGGGTTTGTAATGGGGAAATTAAGAAATTTCTACAGTACGCACGAATTATTTTTCCAAACAAGATTCTAATTTATTCCCTGAGGTTTCAATGTCTTATTTCCAATCAAATGATTTCCTTTACAAATTTTAATTCAAACTATTTCCTACAAGAAACTTTTAACAAGGAAATAACAATTTCTCTACAGATTAAATTGCCAAGAAGAGCAGAGATTTAATACACAAACAAATTCCTCAACAGACATGATTTTTAAACAATTTTAACAAAACTTCTCAATACTAATTCTTTTTCACAGACAAACTTTTCAAAAGAAATAAATTAAATAAATAACCAGTGAAAAAACCGTTTCCTGTAGCTTGAAAACTGTCTGTAGAAGAGAAACTTTGCTGCCTGTTGCGTGCTATCCTCCAAAGCTCCTCCAGAAAAACAATACCCAGAAGAAAACAAATACTAATCCAAAAAGCTTCTTCCAGAAAAATTAAGCAAATCCCAGAGGAAATCACAAATTTTACAAAAAATCAATATTTTTGCAAGAACCCTGTTCTTTTTATTTCCCATGAAGAAGTAATCTTCTATTTTCCCCAAATCCATAAAAAATCTTCTGAGAGGATCCTCAACAAGAAACAATAAATTTTAACTACCACACATGTCGAGAAGAAAATATCTTCCAACCAACTCATGACAATTCTTTATTTCTTCCTTATAAAAAATTGAATGCATTACAAGAATTAAAGAATTCAAATTTTAAAAATGCAATTTCCCTTTTCTTTATTTTATTTATTTATTTAACAAATAAAATACCATTTCCCTCAAAACAATTTAATTTAAATTTAAATCTATTCACACAAATAAAACAACTTTAATTTAATTAATTAATTTATTTAATTAAATAAATTTAATCTCAGTGATTAAATTACTTAACCAAACAAACTAATTTAATTAATTAAATAAAATGTAAAACTTTATTTTCAACATTTAAAATTAATTTAAATAAACAGTAAATTAAAGAATAATAAACTATCATTAAATTAACAAAATTTTTCTTTCAAAACAATTGATCCAATCAAACACAAACAAGACTGCCAAAGACTCCAAACTAAAATTGACAGTATATTGTGACTGGGTTTAAGACTAGACTAGGATGAACCTTGTTACTACCTCCCAATCAACATTTCCGTTGAGTCTTGACACGCTCAGACCTGAGTAACCAGGTGGAGTCGGTGTCATGTACCTACAATCCTGCAATCAAACAAATGACATACATATATATATAATCCATTGTACAAACACACCGTGCGGAGAAAATCACGAAAATCACAGGGCACTCGCAAATGAGTGATGCAACTCCGTTCTCCACACCAATACACGTCACATCAAACTGACAATTAAATAACAGCTAATCTACCATAAATATATATATAGCAATAATATCTGAAGGAAAACATCTACGCTAATACAAAGCATGTCAGAAATTAATTATCACCATACAATGTATCATCATATCACAAAACGAATCCACTATCGCTCAAAAGTCAGCGATCAAAATATCCAAAACAAAATACCAAAGTCTATCATATGTGAAAACATGCTAACAGAAAACACAAGCAAAATGGAGGGGTACTACAATAGGTATGTTGTACATATGATGTATCATAATTCTAATTGTATAAATATTTGAGGCATTGATTACTATTTACTCTCATGTCTAATGTTCCCTATCCAACATGCTAGCTAAAGAGTTTTTACAAAGTGTTGCTAATATAGGATTCATGTGTTTACCTTTACTTTTCAAAAAAGGCTTATTTTAATATCATTTTTCTACTAGTTTGATCTTAGACAAAGACTCACAAAGTAACCATGTTTTATATAATTTATGAAGAATTTTTCGAAGGAATTGAGAATGGATTGTTGAGTAATTTCTTGAAGATCGTTGATGCATTGCATTATTTTTTTTTAGCTATCTTATAAAATCATATGGTTAGAAAAGTGAAGAATGTGAAGAAGTGTAAAATTATTTATTTGATAGTTGATCAAAGGATGTTTAGTAGATTTATATTTCCTTCAATTATCATATCATCATTTATATATTAGAGACGCATACTTCCTTATGTATATGTTAAGAATGTCTAGTGAAATTATTATAAAAGAGTATATATAACCAATTTTCATAATTTAAAGTATATAATTATATTTTAAATCTTTATTTTTCGCATTGAAAGTGTTATAATATGATCTAATTTCTTGAAATTGTTATACTTTGATCCTATTCCTAATAACACAATTCCATGATTTTAGAATATCTATTATTATTGTTATTTTATATATTGTATTTCCTTCAAAAGCTAATGTCTTCCATTTTATTGCATCCAAGTATATAATCTTACAAAAACTATGGAAGAACATTAAAAGAGAAATGAAGTATTATTATCAATAATTGGTATGATGCTTTTAGATAGTATTTATAGCATTCATTTGTTGTTATGTTATACATATTTTATTGTTATGTTTGAAACATTCTATTATCATTGTTATGAAAATCAATCAAGTTTACATCTAAAATATAATAAAAAATGGTATTTCTATATAAAAGGATAAGATTAAAAAAATAAAAAAACAATATAAAAAAAATATTTACATGATGACCAAATGAGAATATATTTTAGGTTTTATTTATTCTATGGTTGATTTGTCTTTCTTTTTATCATGACTCCCTAAAATTTTATTATTCATCTTATAGCATCTAAAGGAGAGAGAAATCATTTTTTTAAAAAATTATTGTGTCATATATTGTGTGGTCTCACAAAACACCCCATTTCACTTCTACAAAATGGAGCCCCTCTTTTTTTGAGCTTCACGTGGTTTGGGAGGAAGTGGTAAAATTTAGGTATATTCATAAGTAGTTGGGTAGTTGGTCTTTTGATGTGATATTTTGAGAGAAAATGTAAAGGTTATTTGAAAATAACACTATTTAATTGTTGAAGCCACTTAGTTTGGTTTGAAATAAGTAAAATTTCTTTTAGGGATTTTTGGGTCATGTGGAATTGGATACTTCACTCTCCTAAGTTTTGTATCCAGTAAGGTAATACATTTGACAACCTAAGCTGGTCCAATAGTGGGGTATCAACCCACCAAACCTTAAGTGTTTCTTTTATAATATGACTTCTTGTCCTTAGTGAAGTAGGAAGTTCCATAACCTAGACTTGAAATATTGATTAATCGACATTTATTATAAAATTGAAAATTCAAAGTGTTTCCAAAACAAATGTGGAAATTTTCTATCCAATCTCAATCTAGATAGAGGTTCAACAATGGATAAATTCCTCGCAAAGGGAAGTTTTAGAGAAATCAATCTTGTACTTCTGATATTTCAACAATTAAACCCGATATTGGATCACATTATCGTAACTACTCATTTTGAACTAATGGTTAAATACTTCTTGAGATATTTTGTCCTTGTATAATCAAATGTTGGTAGTTCTATTTCCACATCTGATAACAAATATTGATGGTTTTTCTAAAGGAATTTCAAGAAAAAGGACTGTTGTTGAACTTTCTTTATTTTGAAATAAAATAAAGCACACAAATCAAAACTCTCACTATTAATGCTCAACTACTAGCTCGTACATACTAAGTACATTAAATATATAATGATTTGCATGTATTGGTAAAATAACAAATTATTTAATTGTCATACCATTATAATTAAAGAAGTGTAGGTCTTGGCATCTAAAATATAATAATGTGATTTAGAAGCTATAAATAGGAAAATCAAGAAAAATTTGAGGGAAACCAAAGAAGACAAAGAAGTTGCATGCACTAAAATTTGAAGGGGTGTTAGTTTATCAAGTATTTTATTTATGAAGCATTTTCTACAGGACCATGTATTCTTTGAATTAGACCTTAATTTTCAGAATGTGGTTAGCATTCATGAAAAATAGAGTTTTATTAAATTATTTGTAAAATGAATGATTAAATGTATTTGAAAGGTTTAAACCTAATGAATATGCTTGTTGTTTAAAGAAAATTTTGACAGATTTAGTGTTAAAAGGGTGAAAGATTATAAGCTAACCTTAACTAGCATAGGAATTTTATAAATTGATCATGTGGGACACAATGAGTGTACAAAAGAAAGAAGTTAAGGAGGAATTTGAATTTCCTTACTCTCAAGTTTTGACATCGTATGGTATGATAGTCGATAGCCGTTTGGGTAGTTTTAACTAGGAAGAGTTCATGGAAATAATTATGTTACCCAAGACCACACCATATTCATAGAATATTATGGCAAATGGATTACACATGGCTATAGTATTTCCACCACCTATGGATGCCCCAAAATTGGTTTTAGAGTGCATACACTTCTACGATGATAGAAGAAAAGTAACATTGAAAGAGGGTAGGGTTTATGTTGATTAACCCCATAAGGAATTGCTCAAATATTTGGGATTCCTATTTTTTGGCAATGAGCCCAATAGAAGTTGAAAAGGATACAAAATAATACATGGAATTAGAGGAGAAAAACAAAAGAATAATGTCAATAGCATGGTTCAAGGAGAAATAAAATCTAAAGGTTGTGTCTAAGATGCCCAAAACCATATTTAGGCATTATTTTACTAGAGACATCCATGATATCATGATGCTATTAAAAAAAATAGAAAGGTTGTGAGATGCCAATAAATTTAAACCATGAATGTATGAAATAATCAAGAATGTGAAGAATGAAACAACTAAAATTTATTCGTCAAAGGCCATTAGTGACTTTTTATGCAATAAGATAAAAGCCTTCAAAATGCTAGGGATGTTTTTCATGTCCTCATATGTAATACATTCATGTGTTGTAAAAGAAAATTTACAATGCCTAAATAAGGTGGGGAACCTTAGGCAATAATCTCGAACAAAGGCTAGTATACAGGAATTATCCTTAGATAACAACTAGGGAATACTCGGGGCATTATAGGAGAGTTAATGAGGCATTCTCTATGAAGCTAGTTAGGACCATAGAAGAGGATAAATCTAAAAGAATATTTGTGGATGCACAAAGTGTGATCAATTATTATGGATTTTGGTACATCCAATTTCCAAAGTTTACCTAAATTAGAGTAGAAGTACTCTCAGGTTATCTCTACTGATACCTAGGTACTCGATCGACAAAATATTATTATTAGAGTTTTCAAGACAAGTAATGGAATCTTATGATTCTTTTCTTCAATCTCAAAACAAAGGAAAGATTAAGTTCCCCATATATGGAAAGGTATAAATACAATTCATCAAATAATGCTAGAGTAACAAAAAATGAATTACAAATTTATGGATTACAAATGTTTGAGTTGGCAAGGACTAGATATGACCTAGCAGGGAGACTTTCCAGACATATTAATAGGATACTCACCCATGAACCTCATCTAGAAGATTATTGGAATGACTATGTGAATGAACATGAGGTAACGAAAATTTCATGTCAAAGTTTGACCTTAGATCAAATGAAAACTCGGAACACACGATGTTACACTGCAATCAAAAAGGGTGATGGGAATGTGCTAAAACTTATGTATGATGCTAAGAGGATCTTTGATCAACCTATCCAAGACCCTAATTGAAAAAGAGCCTGAAATCACATCACTATATGATATAACAAAGCTTGTTTAGAAATTTAGTTAGATATGGATTGATAAATATACTCAGAGGATAAGGTCAAGGGGAGTGGTGATTAGTTACCCAAAAGAAAGAGAAAGAAAAAAATTGTAGAAGAACAAGTTTATGATAATTGAATGGGTAACAAGAGAAATATTATGGAAGCCAAGGCTGTTGAGGCTAGCAACGAAAGGACAACAAAAAGACCAAGCCATGGGTTTTTAGTAGTAATTTAGTCGAAGGATCTTAACAAAGAGATAAGATAAATTCCAAATAATTTTATTGGAGGATAAAATTAAATTTATTGAGGCTTCATCATCATCAATATTTTCATAGGAAAAACTTATATCTCCAAAGGAGACAATTGGAAGACAACGAGTATATGCTAGAATGAAAGGGTCAATTTCCTAGCTAGCACAGTTATGTTTGCTTCTCCTCCTTTAGTGGGGACTTCTATAATGAGAAAAACCATGGGAGAGGTATATCTACCTACTGAAGAAGAAGGTGAAATGACAATAGGTAAGATCTTGAAAGAGAAGGAGAGGTTAGATAAAATTATAGAGAAGCTTCAAGAGAAGTAGCAATATGAAACAACACCTCTACCTACATTATCAATTGCACAAAAACAAATAGAAGATGTTCTTGGTATTTTTTTTGAAGACCCAGAAGTAATACATCTTCATAGGTATTGATGGAGGAGAAAATGATCTAGATATTTAAGAAAGGGTGATGGAAGAACCGATAGATGCAATATCTTTGGATCAACATGAAAAATAAGTGAGTGAGATATATGATCTTATTCTTCTTGAAACAAGGGGAGAAGAACTACATCATGAAGAACCAAGGTATTTTGAGATGGTCAAAGACCAATCTCAATGCCAAAAAAATGGTGTTAATAATACACAAGAGAATCTAGTAGGGTCTCGACAGAATGCAAACTCAAACAAATATAGATCTTCTTTACCCACTGAAGCTAAAAATGAAGAACATAAAGATATTGAAAAGGTTGATGTCCTAGAATCTCATGAACAATCCATACATGGAGATGAGGTGGAGAAAAAAAGCAAGGGTAAATAAAAAGAGAAAAAGGATGCAAAAAAATGATCCACTAATAATGTCCAAGGAACAAGTGGATACAATTGAAAATATGAAGCATAAAGTAAATATGCTTGATGAATGGATGGAGGATGTGATAAATCAAGGAGAATATGTAAAAGAAGTCATTGGAAAATATAAAGAAGTTGTCTACTAGTTTAAAATGTTGAAGACTAATGGTGAACTGCAAGGATCGACTAGATCAAAATGATATATAATTAAGGAGGATTTCCATCATTCAAGATATAGAAAGACAATAATTCCTGCAAGGAAAGGTGGAAATAGAGGAAGACATACCAAAAATAAATACTTGAGAACTACAACTTAATTGGGAAAAAGCTTCCCTACAATAGTGCAAAGAAGAAATGGAGAAACTCATCAAAAAGATTGAAAATATGTTGGAAAAAGATTTAAATTTCATTGATTCCCTTGCATATAAAGTAAGTGATTAGGATAACCTAGGAAAAGAAGATACAAAATTAAAGAGCTTCAAGACCATGCTCGAGAAAATATATGGTGATCCTATGTCATGGTTAAATAAAGAATCAATGGAAGATGTGATCAAAATCTAGAACATGATTGTAAGATATGAGATGGATATGAGAGAAAGAAATGATGAAGTCGAGAAGGTTTATGAAGTATATGCTTGGGAGAAGTTCAAATGGAATCTCTCACCAAATGTTCCTTGGGAAGATATGAATAAGGTTCTACTAGCATCTAGCAAATACAGGTTTAGAAAAGGAGAACATATGCTTATTGAAGAAGATACTAAAAGTGAATGACTAGTTTCTTTGTCCTAAGTTTTGCATGATGATTAATTAATGACTCAAGTTTTATGGAGTTTCTAGAGGATGTAGGAACATATACATCAAATTGCAAGAATTTTGAGGCCTACTAGAAGCGGATCAAATTTTGAGTTTTAAAGAGCAAGAAAAATGGAGGATAAAGAACCAAAGGAGTAGAGTTGGCCAAACTCGAGCAAAGAAGCCTAAAGTGAATATTTTCCACAATAGTTTTACCAACCATAAAAATGTATGACTACTATCTGGTATTTTGTAGGGATAAGGAATTATCAGCAAGGACCAAGTCTAAGAGACATAAATTTGACCAATTCTTTTGAAACTATTTGTTGTCACCCCATATGCAGAAGATATTTTCAAGACACATGTCATATTATGATTCACTTGTTCCTTTATTTCCATGCATGAATTTTGTAATAAAAATTTGTCTTGTTCTATAAAAGGCAGTGAGTTTTCTAGTTTTAAAGATTAGAAATTATTGAGACAATAGAGCTTCACTTGGAATATCACCAATTTATTTTCTATATATTTCATGTTTTCTATTCATTTCAGTAAATAATTATACATACTATAGAGGTTTTTAATGTTGTAGCAATCAAGGTCATTCTTGATCATAGATTTTACATGATTATAAATCATTTATTCCTAGTGAAATAATCAATTTGTTGCACCATCTTTGGATGCATTTTGAAGCTATCTCATTGGTGAATGTTTCCATTCTCTAAAATCTTGCACTATTTTTTATGTAGCTATGAAGCATTATGGCGAAATACAAATAGCTTATGCTTTATTTTACTTGTCTTTCAGTATGTGTAGGGGTAATATCTGATGCAATTTATATTTCTTAAATCTCTTTTCTCTCTCCCCTTAATCTTTTGCACTTTATTTTGGATAAGGTTAGTTTGGAATATTGTGGAAAGTGATGGATGCATGATCTTTTAGGATTAATATCATCACTTGATGATAATAAAAAAAATATTCTCAAGTACTAATAGCTCCCCATGTGAAAATAATAACTAAACAATGAACCCTGAGTGAACCTAGTAAGTCAAGACCTGATATTCTTGAGCCTTGGGATAGCTAATTCTTAACTGAATCTAGTGACTCTTTCAAGATAGATAGATTCTAGTATTTATATAATAGAATCTATCCACATGTTGTTACGTGTGTAACAACCTCATCAACACCATCTTCTTGAGTTACATGAAGGAAAATATGCAACTAGTGACTTTGAAGATGTAAGATGTAGTACCACTACAAGAGAGATAATGGATCAATATTAATCTGAGAATACCTCTTATAAGTGGATATTTTATTTTGTATAGTTATATTTTAATGTATATGCATGTGTAATTAAGTTCTAATTCAATGAATTGGACATATCTAAGAGTAGTTTTGGCTAATTCCATATTTTCCAAGTAGTGTTTGAGAAAATGAGACTAAATTTTATTGGATGAGATTAAATAAGTCTTTCTTCTTTATGAGGATGTTTTATCTTCAATTCCAAGGGACTATAAAAAGACAAAATATTTTATTGGGATAAAGGATGTGATGGGTGTCAATGTAGTGTTGAATACACTGAATACTGAGAGGGGGGGTGAATCAGTATTCTTCTAACACAATTAATTTCTAACCATCCAATTATCAATCCACATCTAGTTGCAAGAGCAAACCAAAACGTAAAAGAGATCATAACAAATTGACACTAGGATTTTTATGTGGAAAACCCAAAAGGGAAAAACCACTGTGAGGATTAGCTCACAATATATTTTAACTGGTTATAAGATATTATAGGGCTCACTACCAAGACACACTGTCCTTGAAAGGCTCACAACCTGAATACAAAAGATGGCTTATTGGAAAGATACAAAAAGGTATGACTCACTGCCAATTGATGAATTGAGTAAATACACCTTCAATGTGTAGAGATCAATTTTGGTTAGGCTCTAGAATATCAAAACTTATGCTCTGGTCATAGGCATACAACACTGTTAAAAGCTTTGCACTATCACACTCGTTGCATCACTATATACCACACTATTCCTTCATCTATATCTGTAACCATGTTATATTTCATCTGTATTTCTTACATACATATACATAGCTTCATCTTTATACATAAATTAGGTCAGTCTAATTGAATGCATAACACAAAAATATTTTTCGGCTTAAATCAAAAGTCCTTTTGGCGCATTCAACAAATCATAACAAACATTAATTACGTCCTCCCAGATCTAATGAGGAACACATTTAACATTATAAGATAAACAATTCATAACCCTATCAGCCAAAAGAATGTCAATCTTCTGTCACTTGAATAACTCAACCAGATCACACAAACTTGTTGAAAACTTGTTTATAACTGTACTTGACACTCTTGAGCAACATATCAAAAACTCATAGAATTTCCTTCTATTGAGAGGATTTTTGGATCAAGATACTAAATTAGTATAGACACATAGTTTACTCAGTCAGTTACCAAATAGTGTTGGCATCAATGACAACAAACCTAGAGGTCGCCTTCTTCATTCTTCCAACAATCTCCCCCTTTGTCATTGATGGAAATATGTGCCAAAAATGAGACCTGCTTCAAAACAAAATATTGTGCTCAACTCTCCCTAACATATGTACATTAAGACATGAACACATAACATAACATTCTTTATACTTACTCTTCTCCTCTTATCCCCCTTTGACATCAAGGACAAAAGACCGAGAAAAGATAAAAATTCAAATCAAGAACTAGGGGCACTCTGTAAGTCCTTGAGAATCGCTTCCCAAGCTGAATTTCCATCATCCCAGACTCCTTTTTCACTGGAAAGAGTTTTATGCAGATATTCTAATTCCACCAGGCACTCTTCTCCTTCTTTCAGAGTGGATGGAACAATGTTCATCTTCTCAAGTTTTTCTAGTTCCATCAACCAGGTCTCCAAGTTGGGCATAACGTCTCATACCATCTTCCTTCTGCCTTTGTAGGATGAAAAATTTTCTCTAAAGGTTTGCAATAGAAACCCACCAAGAACATAGATTCTATCATCTACAATCTTATAATCTTTGGAGGCATCTACAAGTTGAGACTCAATCAAGTCCATTAAATCCTTGATACCTTGAGTGGCTTCCAACCACTTCATGTAGTAAACAAATAGTAGGTGGGCTTCTTCATTGCATTCTCTTACCTCTTTCAAATTTTGCAAAGCCTTGTCACGTGCAATTGTACACTTGTCTTGTAGAAACAACAGTCTTTTCTCTAGCAAACTCAACTCCACTTCTTTTGTAGTTTCAACCTTGAGGTTAGATGTGTACTCTTTGACTGAATCAACTATGAGCTTTAAAATTTTAGTTGGGGCTAAAGAGTTATCTATTGTAACACCGAGGGTTGTCTCCTGTAAAGCTTTGATAGCTTCATTTATTAATTCATTTCCCTTTTGATATGACTTTGCAGCTTCTTGTGTGTCAAAGCTAAGAAAGGTATTGCTTAGTTTTATTCTATCACTGGGTGTAATTTTTGTCAAGTCCACATAACTTGGGTGTGATGGCAGCTTAACTAGCTGGGGTGGAAGCACAGGTTGAAGTATAGTTTTCCTTGAAAGAAGACCTTTAAAGGTACTTCCCGATGATTCTCCGGATGGCTTTGATAGTTCAGGGCCTTTGGAAATTTCTCCTTTTCTCTTCTCACCTGGAATGGCTTTCTTGTATTCCTCTTTCTGCTTTTCTTCTTCTTCTTCTTTTTCCTTAACTTTTTCTTCTTCTTCTCTAAATGACTTTCCAGGGGACTTGTCTTTGTTTTCTTTCTCCCTTTTATCCTCATCATCCTTGTCATTATTCTTCTTTTTGTCCTTACTCCCTTCACTTTCATCTTTGTTTTTATCTTCCCTATTTCCGGTAAATTCTTGATGATTAATATTGCTTCTAGATTAGATTGTGTTGATTTTTTTATGCATCAACATTTTGGATCACACTCTGTGATCCATCATCAGGATGAGAGAGAAAAAGGAGAAAAAATGAATTGTTGTAGACTTAGACAAGTTAAAAAGAGAGAGGAGGGAGAGAGAAGGGTTGCACATGGATCGAGGACCAAGAAAAGAGAAAAAAGAATAAAAGTAGAACCAAAAATGGAAAAAGGAAGGAATAAAAGTTAACAATAACTAAATAACTAAAAATTGAAAAATTTATAAAAATAAAAATAACAACTTGAAGAATTAAGAGCAAAAATTGACCTAACAATAACTAGATTAATAAAAATAAAGAAAAATAAATTAAGAAATAAAAAAGAAAAAGGAAACTAAAAAAGAAGAGAAAATAGGAAAATAAAATAAAATAAGATGAGAAGACAAAAGAAAAGGAAATTAAAGAAAACAACACAATGAACAAAAAGAAATAAAACAAAAGAACCCAAAATTAGAAAGAGGGAAGAAATTAATTATCAAAACTTAATAAACTAAAAATGTAAAAAGAGTAAAAAATAAATGCAATGTAAAGATTAAAAAAAAAGGTAAATTAAGAATTAAATTAAGATAAACAAAAGAAAAAGATAAAATTAATTTTAGGTAACAATGGCAAGTGGGAGAGGGAGCGGGAGCTCAGGCGGGAGGGCGTTTTTCAAATCTGAGGAAGCATCGGAGGAGGAGGGAGCGTTGGAAGAGGATGATGACCTAGATGTTGGTGCAACGGTCCTTGTTTGCAGGTTGCTGGCAGTTGGAGATCTGTTGGAGGTCCTTCTCTATGGCTGGGGGTCTCGCATGTTGTCCGGCGATGGGGTCCTTTGGCTTGGCGTTCCTTGGTGGTCTTCTGGAGCGAATGAAGTAGCAGTATTTGGTGTTGTTTATTCTAGTGTTTCCAATGTAGAGGGCTCTAAATATAATGCTTCTTGGTTGGAGGCTCTCCTTTTTTATTTATAGATTGGCTTGGATGGGTCAAGTGGCTGCATTTCTAGAGGGGTTACGTCGACAACTTTCTTGTGTTTCTCCCTACCTCTATTTTTTTGTAGTTTATTCTTGTGCTCTTGCTGCATATGTTTTATTGTTGGGCAAGGTTTGTGGTGGTTTCTCTTGCTGGTGGCTTCTTTGGTCGGCCAGTGATGCTTGTGTGGGGCTTGTCTTTTGGCCTCTAGGCTTGTTTGTTGGGTTTTCTTGCTGGTAGAGTTTCTTGGTTGTCGCCTTGGTTGCGACTTTTTTTTGTTGATGCCTTGTTTTGGGATGTTCACCTCGCTTGGTGCAGGGGAGTCTCGCCCTTGTTCTTATTTTATCCCTATTTGGTAGGTTGTTTGCAGCTTTGGTGGTTTGCTTTCAAGTCTGGTTGTGGGCTTGTCTAGTGTGGTTGTGGTCCATTGTGGGTTGTTGTCCAAGGCAGTGGCTTATTTTGGGCTATGACCGGTGTGTCAGGGCTGAAGTTGTGCTTTCTTGTTTGGTCATCTCCCTACTACTTCCTTGCATGGTGTCCTCTTGCCTTTGTGGACTTTTTCTGCTTTCCTCTAATCTGGTGTTGGCTTCTAGTTGCTCTTATTATGGGCTTGTGGTGGCCTTTTGTGGGGTTTCCTCTGCTTCTCCTTTTGTCTCTGAGGATGTTTTTTTTTTGTTCCCCTTCTGGTGCTTGATGCTATTGTGGTCTGTTGGGGAAATCATTTTTTTTTTTTGGGTGATTCCTTTGGAGGCCTTTTTGAAGGATCTGGTGTGTGTGCTCTCTTTGTTGAGATTTGACTTGATCTTTAAGCTTGGTTTCTTGTCTCCATCTCTTCTAATGCCTAAGGTGGTTGTGAGTGCTTATCCTACTAGAGTGACTTCTTTCAGCCAGATTCTTCAGTTAGTTTCTTCTCTAGAGGTGAAGTTTGCTCTTGTTGAGGTAGATCCTGCTGCTTTTGAGGTGGATTTGTTTGTTGTAGGTCCAGTGGAAAGTCCTCTTCTCCTTTTCTTTCTCCTTTTGAGGTGGAGTCAATTCCTTTTGAGGTGTAGCTGGTTCGAGCAAGAGTTGGGTTGCTTTAGTGGTTTGAGCTCTTGCATTTTCCTCTCCTATAGAGGGGAAGCCTATCATATGGAGGTGGAGTGTGGGATGGTTTCTCATAGTAGATGGAGTTGCAAGATGGTCATTTCCTTTCATTCATATGTGTTTTTGGGTTTGAGGTCCCGGACAAAACCTGATGATGGTTTTCGTTTGGGTTCATGGTCCCTGCAAAACTTGGTTAAGGGTTTAAGGTCCCTTCAGAACCTTTGGGTTTAAGGTCCCAGGTAAAACCTATTTGTATTTGGTTGTGGGCTTGGCCCTTGCTTGTTGATGGGTTGTGGTTGGGTTTACTGATTATTTTTCTTGCAACATCTTTGTCATGTATTGGGTTGTAGGTCTCATCAAAACCTTCTTTTCCTCATCAAAAACAAAAGAAAAAGATAACAAAAAAGAAAGGATAAAAGAATAATAAATAAAAAAGAATAAACAAGAAGAATAGAAAGGAAATAAAAAATATTAAACTAATAAACCAAAAAAGGGGGGGAAAACCCAAAGAGGCAAAAGATTAAAGGGGAGAGGAAAATCAAAATAGACAAACAAGCAATAGAACATACAAGCATACAAACAAACAAATAAACAAACATACATGAAAACATACAAACAAAAGGCCAAACAAGCAAGAGGAAAAGTAAAAACAAACCTATGAGAAAACAACATACATGCTTACAAACCTATAGACAACAAGCATCAAAAAGAAAGGAAGAGATACAAGCACAATAAGATGAGAAAGATACACAACTAAAAGGCTTAAACAAAAGAAAAGGAAAACACATAAAGAATTAAAAAAAATGCATAAACTAGCATGACTCCAATACTAAAATGAATTAAGACAAAGGGAAGGGATTGAGGGCCAAGAGGGGGAGGGATAAGAAGAACCAAGGACATGACCGAGGGAAAGAACATGGAAGGATGAAGGAAGGGGCAAGGACTAGGAGCAATTGCAAAAGTTGGATAACAAGGGTTTCCAAGCTCTGCTAAGGCTCCAACCATCATCCCGATTAAGGTTCGAGGGGTGATTGTTAATGTGCATGGCTTCCTTGAGTTTCCTCTTGAAAAAAATGTCTTCTTTGCATAAGACTTGTGTGTTTTCTAAACAAATGTGGTGCTTAGTAGAAGACGAGTGCTCCACAAGGGAAGATTTGAGAACATGGTCATGCTTTATGTCAACCCTATGTTCCTTAATTCTAGTGAAAAATGCATGCCCTGTTTCTCCTATATAAGGAAGGCCACATGATAAAATGACCTTGTAAACTCCAGACTCACATAAAATGTCTCTAGAGTCCTTGAGAGAGGGGACACGATGTTGCACTATGGAAAAAGGTTTGAAAGCACATCCTAGACCTTTTTGTGAAGGATCTTGGATATTTTTTGGGAGATGCCTTCGACATAGGGAAGAGAAGCCCTGGGGAGGAACTCAGGCCTGGTGATTGAAGAGGAGGAATGGAAGCTCAACTTGGCATGGTTAAAGGCTTAAGATATTTTCTTGTTCATGTAGCCATTTAAGATGAAGACTTTCTGAAGATGGGATAACTCTTGGTCCAAGTTCTCTTTATCACAGATTTGGAAGGATCTTAAGGCTAGGGTTTTGAGGACACCACTTTTTTGGCAAGGGTGGTGATGAGAAGAAGAGTGGAGGTAAAGTTCAGTATGAGTGGCTTTGTGAAAAACACAATGCCCAAGGGAGACATCTAATTTTTTAATGAGCAAGATGTCAAGGAAAGGAAGTTGGCCTTCTGATTCAATCTCCTTGGTGAAGGAAATGCAATGGGAATGGGAAATACTGTTGAGGTGGCCATGGAAATATTCTAAATTATTCAGGCCATGAGGCCAATAGACATTGGTATCATCCACATAACATTTCCACCACCTTGGCTTGAGGGGGAAGGAGAAAAGGGCAGTTTGTTCAAAATGCTCCATGAAGAGGTTAGCAATGACTAGGGAAAGAGGGGATCCCATGGCCACGCCATCAACTTGTTCATAGATGACATTTTGGAAAGAAAAGAAAGTAGATTTCAGGCATAATTCAACTAGGGAGGCAACCTCGTTGTTTGATTTGTGCCTAACAATCTCAATCGAGTCAGGGATGGGGACTTTGGTGAAGAGAGAAACAACATCAAAACTCACTACTTTCTAGTTTGACATTCTCAATAAAATGAACAAATTGGGTGGAGTCTTTGATGAAGGAATCTGAGTTTCCAACGAGAGGAGAGATTAATTTAGCAAGGAAAGAAGCCAATTTGTAGGTGGGAGAGCCCATAGTGTCCACAATGGGTCTTAGAGTAATTCCCTCTTTGTGAATTTTTGGGACACCATAAATGTGAGGTGTCACTTCTTTAGAGGGTAACAAAAGCTTCTTGGTTCCAACATCAAAAGAAGAGAGGGAAATAACATGCTTAATTTTACTTAAGATTTTTGAACAAGGGTTGTGAGAAATAATTTTATAGTTGGAGGAGTCTGAAAGAAGAACATGCATTTTACTGATGTAGTCATGATTATTCATGATGACAGTGGCATTTCCTTTGTCAGCTTTAGTGATGATTAAGTCTTGGTTAGAAAGTAAAGATTTGAAGGCCAAAATCTCAGCTTCAGGTAAGTTGCACCTAAGAGGTTTTGCATTACGGAGGGTGACAGAACAATCTTGCCTGATTTCCTCAGTGATGTCTAAGGGGAGATATCGTACCATGTTTTCAATTTCAATCAGAAAATCACAGTGGGGAACCATCTGAGGGGTAATAGAAAAATTTAGACCCCTTTTTAAAATGTTCTGGAAAGAGGATCCAAAGCGTAATTAGAGAGGTTGATCACAAGTTTAGACTCCCAATCATGAATGTCTGGAAGTTTGAGAGAGCATGGCTGACAAGAAGCGAATGAAGGTAATTTGTGTGACGAGAGGGACGTTGGGATCTGCTTGGGATCATCAACTGTGGAGACAATGAGAGAGGATGGATTGACACGACAAGAAGAACAAGATGTGCCAACATTCAAAGGGGGCACGTGGGAAGGGAAGGTGGATATTGGGGTCGCAAGATCAAAGAAGGAAGGTTCAATTGGATGGACATCAACCTCGGGAGGGGCTCAAGGAGGATGAAGATCTAAGGCCAAATCTAAATGATAAATGCTTGGAGATTAAATGAAATTGAGAGAGAAAAAAGGCCAGTGATCATACCTAGCTCCTTGGGAGGATTACCATTGAGAAGTGATGGTTGATGGACGTTGGATGTTCTTCTCTCTTATTATTTTGGTTGATGTTCTTCTCTCTTATCACTGAAATGATCTTTATGTTGATCGTTAGACCTTTTGCTGGTAGTTTTTTCTATGTTAGTCGGAGGGGTAGGGGTCTCTGAAACACCAAGTGTCTTATCAATAGTCTCTAAGACTGGATTATTCATTACTTCTGCAACCATAGCATGTTCATGTGCCTGAGCAGTGTGGGACAAAGAACCGGTTCTTGCCCCATGGCTCCTTGCTAATTGCCTGATTACATCCTGAGTTTCTTTCCTTACTTCTTCCATATAGTCATCTTCCTTAGTCATTAACATATTAACTCTCTACTTGACTCTAAATAATGTAGAACATTCTTTTAGCAGATTTGCAACTTCTATCTCTGAAAAAGTATAACTAATGGATTTTAAGGCTTCACTTCTCATCTTGACTTCAACATTTAAAGCCTCTTTCCTTCTAAGTACTAATTCTTTCCACACATTTTCAATAACTTTGGACTGTATGGTATCTGTATTTATATTACAAATAACTATGTACTAAATAAATGCACTTATGATGGTTTCTTTCCCTTCATCATTAACCTTATCATATAACTCAACAATTAGCATAAGGTCATCGACAATCATATTGTTTACTAAGGCTCCTATATTTAAAGGTGGTTGATCACTTTTTGGAGGAGATCTAGGCATGTCCTCCACAGGATCAGATGAACCTTCTTCATTCTTCTTTGTATATACATGGATTCGGTAAGTATCCTCCTCTTCCTTTGACTCCTCATCTGTAGAGATATCAACTCTGGTTTTAGCTTCTTCATCGGAGGTACTACCATTTTATTTTATTTTCAAATGGCGCTCCTCTTTTAAGCCAAGTTTTATTGCTTCCTCAATGGCATCACTCAAACTTATTTTCTTGTTAGCCTTTTGTTTCACTTTTCTTCTTCCTGAAGCAACAGATGATGCAATAGGAGGTATGTCCTTTTTCTTAAATGCCTTGGTATTGGGACCGATAGAGGCAAAAATATCAACAGATGGAGGGAAACTTTGTTCGTTCTTCCCTTTCACAATATTAGCAGCACTGGAGGTGACAATACTGAAGATAGGTGTTGGTGTAGCACCAAAAGATAGTCTTCCTAATTTTTTGGGTCCGGAGGGTTGTTCAGCAAATTTTTCTTTTCTTTCATCAAGAGCCTCCTTCAATTGTTATATATCATCCTTAGGAAATGTTTGACCTTGGAAGAAATCTTTAACTTTCTCTCTTATTTTAGATGTGGTAGCCTCTAAATGTACTTTAGTAGATTTCTCCTCATAAGTTCCATGCCTAGGTAGAGAGGGGTCCTTAGGACTGTCCAACAGAATCTCAATGTACCTCTCCACCATTTGTTCATCAATTTCATATCCTAGTGGTTCAATCCATCGAGTTTTGGGTTCTACAGCCTGAATGATACATTCATCTGTAGATACAAGAAAGGTTATCTCTTTTTCATACTTCTTCACCAAACTCCTTGGAATCTGGTCTCTTTTATGCATTTCATTCTGAAATACTACAAAGAAAGAAGTTAGGGAATTTTTATGTGCCCTAAAATCTCCTAGAATGCGTAAATGATCAAAAATATGATGAGCAAACAGCCTGGTGTTATCCCATATTATGTCTTTTCTTCCTCGTAACTCCCTCAGGAAATAGAATAACAAACAAACAACTAGAGTTCCAAATTTAAAGACATGCTTCTTTTCCTTCGTCATACTCAGGTTCTCCATAAGTTTCAACATAATCAACTCACAAAGATAAAAAAATATTTTCCTTTCCCCACCATTTCATACGTCGTGTGAATTGTCATAGCAAACAGTAAATTTACCCTATTGGTGAAATAATTTTTTTCCCAATCATGATGGAAACATACTTGACGATAGGGTAAATACAATAAAATTTGTAGTTAAATCTCTTCTGTCAAATTTACCACCAATCAGCCCTATGATTTCATCATTTTTCACCACCTTTAGAACTAGAATGGTTCCAATATTACAAAGACTAGTTATAGCTCGAATTGCCTCCTTGTTGATACCCCTGGTTCATTTATCCACATAAATTTGCTATGAACCCTACTGAGGTCCATTCTAACAAAATATGCATCACTCTCATTGGAAAATCTTGGAAACCAACTCTAAATTTTCATCTTCATTTGAACTATGTTTTCATATTATGGCTTAAGTAGTAGAGCATTTGTCGTCAACTCATTGTCCCACAAATCCTTCAGCTCTTGGTGATTCTTCTAACTTCCCATGAATGTATGTTCTTGTATCTTCAGTGGGTAGCACATGGCTCGGAATATGTGAGAATGCACCCACTGGATCATTTTCATACACTTTCCACAAAAATATTCTAAATCTAGGTTGGGGTCTCTTAGATATTTCCACAATAGTAGGAGTAGCCATTCTCCTCAAATAGCTTGAATATGTTTTAACAAAAAGTTCCTTCAACTTTAAAATCCATAGAATTCAGATGACAAAGAATACTTTTTCTACTTGTTGAGAACTAGGGTTTTGATGTACGATGCTCTAAATCACCTTTAACTCACTTCAGCTTTCACTGCTTCTTCCAAATTTTGCAAATGTGCCTTACTTTAACTTAGCTTCTTTCTTTATTACTTGTGAATTTTTCCCTAATTTGCATTTATTGCCTTTCAACTTTTAAAGTTGGAAAATACTTTATGAAACACACTATAAACCAAAGAGGGTTCCACAATTTTTCAAATCTGCCTATTTTCTACCAAAAATTTCTCCAATGCCTTCAGAATGATGACCCACACCACATATCCTTGTGTCACTACTTGACACCACATATATCAAGGGCTTTTTAGATTTCTCTGTAACTGCTCCCCCTGAAACTATTACTAGGTTCAGTTTTTGGAAGAGGTGTCTGCACTGGATGCAAATACAGATGTATTTGACTCAACCTTTTTCTCAGGTTCTGCCTTTTTCCTCCAAATCTTAGCCATTTATTTTCTTACTTTGGTAGGATCCACTTTGTTCATAGACTTTTTCTTTTGTTTCGGATTAGGTTTCTTCCCAATTTTGCTCCTACAAAATTTTGAGATATGTCTTGGTTTGTTGCAAGTGTAGCACACAATATATCTTTGATCAAACTGATTTGCATTCATCCTTGACCTGCACTGATTATCCTTATGACTGAAGATATTACATGTGTAACAGTAGCCTTGAAAATATTGAATCCTTCTACTAGCATTAAACATGTTTAGCATTATCTAGCTTCTACACTCGGTAGCTCTGTGTCCAAACTTATTGCAAGCATAGCATTGTCCAGTAAAGAATCCAACATTCTGACTCATTCTATTCTAGTTCATCCTACTTGTACATTCTATTGCTCTATGACCAAGTTTATTGCATGAGAAATAAAAGCCATTAAAATATGGGTACCTTTGAACATTAGGCCATCGGATGGGAATCCTTCCGGTATTGCTCCTTTGGTTCTTGATTTGATGAATATTGCCTTGAAACTTCTTTTAATTGTCCACTTTGATAGAAATAGGTTTTTCCTTTGAGCTTTGTCCTTATTCAAGTCCTAGACCACCTTTATCCTTAGCAAGTTTTTGAGATGCAATCAACTCATCAAGCTTTGTAGAACTTTTTTTGAATTTTTCTTCATGAGCTTTTGATTTTTCTAGATTGGATCTTAGGGTTACCAGTTCTTGTTCAAGCTTTGTACATTCATCAATTTTATTTTGAATCTCATCTTTTTGACACTCCTCAATTCACTTATTTTCTTCTACTTGCACCTTTAGTATGGCAATGTCTTCATTATCCTTTTTCAACTGATCACTGACTTCTTTATGCCTTTCCTTGAATTTTTTGATCTGCTCTCTTAACTTTCTGATGCATTCATTTTCTTCCTTTAAGTTTCTTTTCAAAGTTTCCTTCTCATCTTCACTTTTTTTCCAATTCTTCAAGGGCAGCATTGATTTCCTCAAATATAGTTTTCTTCTGGAGGAACAAGATAGCTTTTGTTAGCCATGTATTCAAATTTTGGGACCTTCCCCAAGCTATACGACTTCTTCAGAGGAACCAAGCTATGATACCGATTGTTGAATACATTGAATACTAAGAGGGGGGTGAATAAGTATTCTACTAACATAATTAATTACTAACCATCCAATTATCAATCCACATCTAGCTATAAGAGCAAACCAAAACATAAAAAAGAAATCATAACACATTGACACTAGGATTTTTATGTGGAAAACCCAAAAGGGAAAAACCACGGTGAGGATTAGCTCACAATATATTATAATCAGTTATAAGATATTATAGGGCTCATTGCCAGGATGCATTGTCCTTGAAAGAATCACAACCTGAATACAAAAGATGGCTTATTTCCAAGATACAAAAAGGTATGGCTCACTGCCAATTGATGAATTGAGTAAATACACCTTCAATGTGCAGAGATCAGTTCCAGATAGGCTCTAGAATATCAAAATTTTTGCTTTGATCATAAGCATACAACACTGCTAAAACCTTTACACTATCACACTTATTCTCGATCATGGTATTGTCTTACTTGATCATCTAATTCCAACACATACAATAAAACCATGACTAAGGAATCTTGTGAGACATCATCATTTGGGGATGAACAATGTATTCACATGGGTTGCATTGAGGACTTATCTCCCATATCACATGTTTCTAGATCTAAATCTAGTATTGAATCATCCATGAGTTCTAGTGATTATTTGCTTCAAGAAATTGCTATTGTTGTTTTAGAGCCACCACATTGGGATGTATATCTACCAGACATCACATCTTTGTTTGTATAATCCTACCTTCCATATTTGGATGACAATATTGAGGATATTTGTCTTCTCTTTGGTGTTAGCTTTGATGAAGTTGCATCACCATTACCATCTTTAGATTTTTCTCTTACCTTGCCTACATTAGCTTTTATTGTGATATATTGTGCATATATTCATGATTTGACCAATTTGACTTAGTCATAATTTATTTTGATATTGAATCTACAATAGTAACAGATTATCATCTATTTAGTTATCACCATACATCCTTGGTCTTTGTTCCTAAATCTTATATGGTAGCTGATCCATCTTATTAGCATCTATCACACATCAACATTGGCTTGGAGATATTTGATCATCATTCAAAGACATCATGGACTTCATATTAGTCTTTGGATCATGTGCAAAATTTAGAGACGTTGATTTACTTCTTACATATTCATATCTTGAATGGGAAGTCATCCTGAACACATTTGTGGTGTTGTTTCTTCCCAATGGGAGAAATGTTGTTAAATGATTATGGATCATTTTTGGCATCTAGTGTCAAGAGAATCTACTAGCACTAAAAGCATCATTTTTAGGGGATGTTGCATGGTTTAACTTCTCCTATCAATTTTGGGAGGAAGCATTTCCTTTCATGGAGTTCATTACTTATCAATTTTTTGTGGGGGTCATATACACCTCTATTTTCCCTCTTGTGGAGGGAACATTCATTTTACATTGTGCTAGAAGTAGTCCTTTAGGGGTCATGATGATTCCTCCATCTATCACTTATCTTCTTTACTTGTACATTCATATTTGCATCATTTCTCTTTTAAAATCCACTTTATGAGAATTTTTTGTATGAGTACCTAACATGGCCTAGTAGTCAAGACTCGTCATTTATGTATACATTACTACCTAAGTTTCACTTAAGGGGGGGTGTTAGTGTAAATAGAGTCATTATCATATCTAGTTAGGATATCATCTTTCTAGGATTGAGTTATTCACACTTAGCTTAATTTAGATATTTTAGGATTTTATATCACTTCATAGCATTGAGACATGTGTCATGATCACTTGATATACCTATTGTATGCATACTTACCACTTGCTCACACACTTTTTGAGTGAGCTCACAATTGTTGCGCCTTTAGAGGGGTAGTCAGTCATTGTATTCTACCTTCTCACCTCATCTATCTTTCCTATATATACAAGGTTTTTCATTGTATTTACGCACTCTTCATATTATATGATAGATATCCTATTTTGTTCATCATTTCACTTGTGCAAGGTTATCAATTCACAATTTTTGACCTTGACATTTTCCAACATTCTTCAAATATAGGTGTAGATATTTATTTTATCATATAAATGGATTTCTCATGGATTAGTGGTAGAACACAATTATATTTATTCATTCACATATTTTATCCTCCAAAAAAATATTTTTTAATAAAAATATGTTAAGGATCTTGTGACCACCTCATGACCTAGGAAAAAATGACACTATTTTTTTTCTATAATATTTATTCATTTATTCTTATTAAAGGTAAAAAAAGGTTTTAAAAGGGTCTCATCCCTTGAGATCAAGGATCTAAAACAATGAAAAAATAGACTTGCAATAGCCAATTAACAACCCATAAAAATAGCCCCAACAATGGGCTAGATAAGAAAAATAGAACTAAGTCCAAAAAAATATTAACACAAAAAAGTAAATATAGTAAACATTAAGGTAGCATCCTCATAGTCGTAGAGAGTTTTCAATTGATTTTCTATGAGATCCTCATCTTTAGACAATTTCTTTTTCTTTATGAATTTTGATTCTTGTGCTAAGACATGCATTAACCTAGATCACATGCAGGATAATGTTTTCCTGTAATGTAATTTTATGCTTTTGGTAGTGTTATTGATAGTAGTGTGACTATAGTCCATAAATTTTTGAAGGTTTTCTTTATTTTTAGGATATCCTTTAAAATTTTCACCCTATCATCCTACATTATGAATTTTACTTTAAGAATAACTATCTCCCTCGTCTTCTCCCAGTAATTAAATAAAATCTTCTTCATTTATGCATTTATGAATTTCTCCCTCATTCTCTTAACTATAAGGAGGTATTAATGTTTATTTTGTTGAAATCATCTCAATATTTTTTATGGGTGATCAATATCTTGTTTATTTTGACCAATTTTTACTAAATAATGATAACTAGTAAAGTCACATATTTAATGGATGATGAAGGGAAGGATGTGTCAATGATAAAATATTTCTTAGACCTTTTAGTTTCATTGATAATTGGAGAAACCCTACCTTTTTCCTTTCAAACCTCTTTACCCTTCTCAAGGTAAAACTCTTCTTCCTAATAGTAAAAATCTTCAACACAAATATTTTTTATTCTACTTTCAACTCTTAGAAGAGTCACCCTTCTTAATACTTTTTCTTGATGCAACATTCAAACCGAATAGGGAATAATGTTATTTGAGAATAAAGTTAGCATGGAATTAAGTATGACATCATTTGTGAGAACTTTATATATAAGGGCATGGTTGACTAGTAATAGAATTAGCGATTGGTGTAAGGAGAAAAATCGAAACCATATTTTAACTCAAAAAGTGAGTGCTCAAGGGATGACAATAAAATAAATAGTTCCTGCATAAGATATGCATGATGGAAATATGTTATGAGAGTCAAGTGGAAAGAGTACACAATTCTATAATCTTCCTCAAGGTGACAATGTACTTTAAATGAGCTATAGATAAACTTACTCATATGAGCATCGAAAAATAAAACCTGAAAAACAATTCAGAGAATATTTCTTAGCTACTTTTCATTTTTTAAGAACAAAAAATATGATGAATTTTAATTCCTCCTAACTTAAAAACCCTCAATACCATCAAGGATATTCGTATCAATTAGATATGACTTCTTCATACACCTTAAATTTGATTCCTCCTTTCATACTAAATCCACCTTTTGAATCCCACTTTAAGAAAATGAATGAACATCGGAGTTGTGTCCCTGATTATATTGTTTTATTCGGATCAAATCCATTTTCCAAGGATCCTCCATGAACTAACATTATGTTTTCCAATTCATAATAATTGGGATCAACCTAGTTTCTATCAATCAGTCATAAGAATTAAGGATTAAAAATTGTAGACCATGTTGCCCCTCTCCTAGCTAGCAAGAGGGTCTACAATAGTGCTATCCCAATTTGATATTTCAAATAGTTATTTGTGTTGATAAAAGGGTATAGAGATTTTATTGAGGGTGTGTGCAAGAAGTTGAGTCCACTTTTTGGCCAAAAAGTGGAAGTGTTTTTCCCGATTTTCAGAATTTGACACATTTGACCTTAAAATTTGAAGCACTTAGAGATGAAATCTTTAACAAAGTCACTAATCATAAAATGTAGTGCTCAGAGCCTAGTTTCCAAATATATAATTTATTTCAATACCCAGATTGTACAAATTGAGTTTTAATAGGTATTTCTAAAAACCACTGTTTAAAAGTCATTTTTTACCATACCATGCACTTGTACAACATCCATATTTTGACTTGAATTATTATATTTTTATAAATCCTTTTGAGAAAAGATTTGTGACTCACTAAATCTTGTTCTTGATATTTTTTTTGTAATTTCTAATTGATTTTTTTTTTGTTAAATTTTTATTAGGTAGATTTTTCATTTTGAAAAATTGTTATGTACGACATGCATAAGATTACCTAAACTTATCATTTTTATTTTATTTTTTAAATTGAAAAAGAATTGTCCTGGGTTTGTTCGCAAGTAACCGCTTTTGTCAAAATGTTATGTTGATCAAAAGTTATTAAAATAGTAAAAAACTCTGATATTTAAAGTTTATAGACCAATTTTATTAGAAATTAATTGAAAAATAGAAAAAATAATTCAATTGCAAAACAAATTACATATTTAGAATCTGCATTGTTTCATCTAAAATGGGTTTTAATTTTGTCAAAAAATTATGCAAAAAAGGTCGTCAGCCATATGTTCAAAGTCGGTATTTTTCTTTGACATTGTTAGGACCTTCAACTTGCAGGTCAAACCAGGTTGAAGGCCTAGGTTCGGACTTCCAATGCTTTTCCTGAACCAAAAATTTAGGCAAAAACCCGACCACAATGCAAAACAAAATTCAAATTTTAAAAAATGGGATCCCGATTATAAAACGGGATCCCATTTATTAATAAACGGAATCCCATATTATAATTGGGATCTCATTCCTCATTCGGCAGTATCCGGACTATTGTGAATGGAACAAGATCCCATTGCCTTTACAACAGCTCCGACATTCAATTCCAGTGAGCGGGATCTCGATTATAGAACGGGATCCCGTTTATTAATAAACGAGATCCCGTTTAATAATCGGGATCCCGTATTATAGTAAGCGGGATCCCGTTTTATAAACGGGATCCCGTTTATTTTATTTAAATACACTGTGGAGAATTACTATGAAGTCTGCAA